>JAOWBL010000024.1:11825619-11836470 GCA_028564865.1 Zenarchopterus dispar | reverse complement strand
AGAAAGACTCTTGTTAGACCCCAGAAACTTCTTGCTGTGAGGCAACAATGCTATCCACTAAACCACTGTTAATATTTTTTCACATAATTCCACATAAATTTTTGTTTTTAGCTTTATATTTGTTATATGAACAATAGCTCAGTGAAAAAGTTATATGTTGTTGTACATCTGAGGTTGAATTTTCCTAAAGCTAAGACACAATATGATCATTTGATTTTTTAAAATAATGTTTTGTGTTAAAAAAACAACAAAAACAAATGAACAAAAAAGCCAAAATATGTTGAAAAGAGTTCATTCAAACTTTGGCACATGACTGTACTCTGAAGTCAAACCCAGAACGCTGGCTTTTGTAAAAAAAAAAAAAAAAAAACACTGCAGACAATCTTTCTCTTCTGTAATCTTTTTGATAAATATAAAATATAAATAAGCGATCATAAGTGTGACTCGGCACATCTGTATAACACATATAAGTTATACAGATGGTTATTTCCTGCTTACAAACATGGTGAACCTTTGTCAAATGAGATGTGCTTTCCAAATAAGGTGATATTAATATACAACTAAGAAGTCTGTGATTTATGTTTTATCCTTCATTTTTTTCCAAGTTTTTTTTTGTATTACTGATATACACTTGTATAAAACCCAACAAAACTGAAAATATGTTTTTTAAACTAATTCTTTCAAACAAGAAAATCTTCTTCCTCTTATTTCAGTAAATCATGTTATGAACAAATCACCCTTATATGCTCTTTAATAAACATCACTGACAAACAGCAACCAGCCAGGAAGCCAGGAAGGTTACGAAGCAACATCACTGCACAACCTGAGTGGTTACAGAAGTAACCACGGCTCCTTGAGTGACGACATTTGGCTTGTGCGTGCTCACTCAGTAAAACAGAAAGTCCTTCTTAATTCTGTTTCCATGTTAGGTTCTTCTAGTAGACAGAAACAGTAACGTCTTTCAGTGTATTCAATCTGGCACTTGCTGTATTCCAGATCTCTTGCAGAACTTTTGACAAAAAAAAAAAAGCACCAATAACCTTTTTAACGCAACTGATTTCATATCAGTGCACTTTTCTATCTTTTGAGGAAATCAAAAAACAAAAAATAATACAGTGACACCCAGATGAATTTTCAGTACATGAGAGCAGCTTGTTGGGGGTGCATGTTCATCCACTATGTTACAGCTTTTCTTGGGCTTCGGCTCTTGTCCATTCCTCTTCTACTACCCGCATCCATCCCATCAAACCCAAACCAAACATTCAATAACTTTCATGTATACCAGTCAAAATCTGTTCTTGTCAAGATCTAAAAGTTTGACATTGCATTGAGAGCAAAATTCTCTAAACTTCTTCCAGATTTGAAAATAATGAAAAAACAAATTTTTATCTTTTTTCATTTGCTCTCTCACATTTTTTCTTCTGACACACGTTCCTCTTCCATTTCCTTCACTTTACTTTGCTTCTCCTGCCCATCACATTCTTGTTCCATCGCCAATGTCTGAAGAGCTAAACATGTCAACATTGTAAAATTCACATGATGTCCAGTGGGAATGTAGATATGACAAAGTAGCTAGAGTAATTTTTTATTCTTTTTTAATACTTTCTTTGAAAAGTATGATTAAATGCTGTAGGCTGCTGTTTTGATCATTAACTGTTGAAAATCTTCTGTTATATACAAAGTTCAACTCCAAAGATGAGTTCCTGTGAAATGGCAGTGGTGATATAAGAGATCCTCTTCTGGTTGGGGTGTGGTACTCTCACTGTTTTAAGCCTGAAGCATAAATAAGAAAACAAAACAAACAAACAAAAAAAATTAAGATATTCAGTTTTTCAGTTAAACACAACAGTAAGTCAATAATTTTAGTCCAAAAATCAACATTCCAACCCAAGGAGAATTTGAACAAAAACATTTTTTGCACATTTGCATCAGTGGATGTGAATATGAACTGAAACAGCTGGATTTCCACCATACACTCGAGTCTCATAGATTCCATTAATTTTCCATGGAAAGCGAGTAAGCGTAGTCATTGCCTATCAAATCAAACTTTATATAGCACTTTTCGTACAATAAAGTGTATCTCGGGAAAGCAGTGCATCTGGGCAGAGCATCAAAACGTTGAGCTTGGCCCACCTTTATGCAAATGAAAGCGTCCAACATGAGCGCTTTATCCAATCAAAGAAGATATTACATTCAGTAGGAGGTTTTGCCTCAGGTCCATTACGGTAGTGGGAGTACTGAAACAGAGTACGCAAAAGCTTTGTTTTACATTAAGAACCATAAAGAAAATGCTGATGGGGACTGTGGCAGGTTTCCCAGTTCTTTGTGATCTCCAGCTGCCTGACTACTGGGAGAGTGAGCAGAGGAATGACGCTTGGAGGAGGTGACACACTTTTAAAGTGTATGCTTGCAGTGCACACCTCTCTGTGACTAGATAGGGGAAGTAATGGACATGCTAATTGATGCATGGCTGGAGACAGCTGGAACTATCGTAATATTTAAAAAACATCATTGTCAAAGTTCAAGTCAGCTCAGTCCTGTTAGCAAATGTGAATACGAGACAACAAAACAAATGAGATCCTTCAGGTTCTCAATGAAATGGCAACTTACCTGATGATTCATTCTTACCATCAGCTGCACCTACTTGTCCCTCCAAAGAGGCAGAATCACAATGAACAGTACAAATCACACTATCTCTTAGGAGTCACTGTATGAAGTATTTTCTGTGATTGCACAATGGATGGAAATGAGAAGGACTGAATAGGTAGATGGCCAATAACAAAGACGACTGAGATAAGACGGCGAGAATGAGGATGGCTGTGGGCTCTGAAAAATGGGCAAAGGCAGGGGAAGGGGGTAATAGTAGTGAGGACCTGTTGAGGCTAACCTAGATCACCTCAGAGTCTTCAGAAAGTTATATAGTGGTACTTGAAATAGTGAATAAAGCTCAGGGCTAACAGCAGATCAATCAAATATTCATATTCAGTTTGTAATGTGCACTAATGTTAAAAATGTAAAGGACAGACAGGCTGTCTTCAATGGTTTAACTGGTTTTGATGATTTGTTCTAAAAAAATTTTAAAAAACTTTAGGAAATCTTTTATCTATTTTTTTTAAAGCCATGTTGCCTGCTTCAAATATAACCATCAAAGTTACACAAAACACTTTGTAATCACTTAAAAATGAAACTGATGTATGAAAGTATTCATGTCAAGTTCTTCCAACCTAAAAATGTATATCACATATTCATGTAAGCTCATCTTCTGTAAGGCATGAGTGTGAGGTTCCATCATCTACTCATCAGGTTCCATGAATAATTAATATAAAGTCATCTTGCTTTTACTTAGGAAATAGTGTGCCTGAAAAGTACAGACAGAGAAGTGTGTATGCATGTGCACTGGTCTTTCTTCTCTCCTTCTGCTTTTCATTAAGGGACATCTGACTCTCCTGAGGATCCCTTTTTGGTGCATAAGAATGATTCCTTCATCATTTGCCACCAGCTCCATCAAAGGCTGTGTTGTAGAAGCAATAACTGAGGCTGGGCATACATTTTAATGAGGCAGGCAGTGCTGAACTGTAAACAGACTGAAATATATGTTCCATTCATGTTACAGAGGGGTGAAACAGTGTTTATATGTCTCTGTCCATCTCACTGAGCAACAGCATATGGCTGTACTGAATATTTGTAATTTTTGAAAAATGCACTTCTGCACATTTTCTAAAGGTTCTTGTCCTTTTGTGTGGGAATAAAACTTGAAATCCTGTATAAAATATTATAAAAGTTACAACCCTGTTCTAGTATGCAACACATTCCAAAATAAAACATTGACACAGATGGGAATGTAGCATTGGTAAGGAGGTGAATAAAAAGATGCCACTTTAAACAATTAACATTCAGAAGAGGATGTTATTTGAAGTTTTACATCCACTGGTTTGGTGCAAAGGCAGTGTCCATGAATGGTCTTTGTGGAGTAATAATGGGTCAGGAATATCTACCTTGTCAAGAAATGCATGAGAAAACCACTGAAATGTTTCAAAACAATGTTTATTATAAAAAATAAGATGGCCAATGTCCAAACAAGCCCCATTCAAAAAGTAGTTCTTTTTGCCTCTGTAGCACCTTTATTCCACTCTGTTGTGCAGTGTGATTGGTATGCAAGGTGGGGCAACGTATTGTATCATCCTGCAGCTGAACTGACTTGGGAGGAAGTATCAGAGTTGTAACAGGGTTGACTGTTGTATGAATTGGCAATGCATAAAGGCAAGAGAAAGGATGGCTGCGAACACTTGCTAGCAGAGTATCAAATTAGGTCTTATAAGAACAGTGACAGAAAAAATGATGGGCTCATCAGCCATCTGATGGCACTATTCAGGTCTGCTGTCAGAACACATGGCCAAGTGACAAGCAAGCTAAAGGTGGAAAAAAAAATATCGGGTTCTCACTCACAGGGGTCAGAGAGGTAGAGACTAAGTGGACAGGCCATATTACCATCTTTGTTACTTGACGTGGGGCACTAACTACTGTGTGAACCCTTTTGGTGTGCTTACCAACACAGAGAAGTCAACACCAGCTAAAACCAGGCTGGTGTCTCTGTTCTGCAGCACCAATATAGCCAGTAGTGATGGAAAATTCGTGCAAGGTGGACATGTGTGATCTTTTACCCCTTACATGGCACTGCATCAATAACTGTCATTCATCAGTAGCTTATAGACTATAGCCGTTTAGACAAGTTTAGACAATTACTTTGGCAAACCTTTCTCAAGCACTACAGTATGGAGCAACATTCATCAATCCAACTTAAAACCTCATTGTGCAAAAAAGAGGGTGCATGTTCCTGAGCACTTTTTGGAAGAAATGGGTGCTGAGTGCAATGAGTGCTACATACCTGGATTTTGCAATACAAAACCACCTTTTGTACACATTGCAAATTCATAGTTGATTAGGAAAACAATATGTATACTGCACTAGTCTGACTGCAGTCCTGACCTGTCCTCAACATAGACCATGTTTGCAGTAGCAATGAGACAAATAGCAACTGAAACAATTCATTACTTGGAATCCTCAGTGCAAGAATCCTTTTGAAGTGATGTGAGAAGGCAAGGTAACAGTACAAAGTGGTAAAAACTTTACTGTTTCAACTTATTTTGGTATGTGTTGCAGACCTAAATATAAAAATGGACATATACTAACAAAATGAAGATGATGAGGAAAAAAAATCTTGTGTTTTTACTACCTGCAAAGAAAAAAGAAATTAAACACTTTATTTATTTATTGTGTATTCTCTATCTCTGGCTCTCTATCTTAGCTGCTTTTGATGTGGAGGAAGTTTTTCAGTTGATTTCTAGAACATTTCTATAGACTTCTAGAAGTGGCTGCTCTGGGAGCAGGGGGCAGAAGGTCTGCATCAGAAAGCATGAGAGGAAAACAGGTGGCAATGATGAACTAACAGAAGATGAAAAGGATGCTTCAACTCAATCCAGAAGGTGCAGGGTGTTACTATGTTTGTGCATTGATTTTTTCCAGACCTACCATGCATGCATTTAGACCCAGGAGTCAACAGGCTGGGGCTTAACATCACAAGCGTCCACCAGACTGACCGCAGGCCTGTTACTCCTGATATAGTGTTTCCTATTTGTGTCATTCTGTAACTGCGGGAGGATGGGTTAAGGAGAAAAAAAGAAAAAAATAAACACAGCAAAACAAAAACAAGTTAATACATTTTACATATACAGTCACACACACATGCATCCAAGCAGAGAGAAGCCAGTATTAGTTGCCTGCCTTAAGAACAGCTTTGGAAAGAATTCATAGTGATTGTAAAACAGCATAATAAAACATGCAAACAAAAGAGGGAGAAAGAAGTTTCGATAAGCCAAGCTGCTTTCAAAGAGCATAGGACATTTCCAGGAAGAACAAACAGCTGGAGTGATGCTACAGGGCCTGTGTTGTCTGAGGACCAGCACAACAGCTTGCTGTGGTTACTGCAGATCATATCTTGTTAGCTGTTTAAAGCATCTGTCCTTTCAACATGTACAAGTGAATCTTAATTGCTTTAGTGTTTTTTATGGGTAAATATGATGACAAGTACATCAACAAATGCTGAAAACCAAAATAAACTTGTGTTCATGATATTGCTGATGTTTGCAATTTAACCCTTTATCTAGTGGGTTCAGTCAGTTGGATCATTTACAACTGAGCAAAAACTTTTGAAAAAAAAAGCTTTTCCTTTTTTCAAAAGCTTTTGCTTCTGATATTGAAAAATATATCTTGAGATAAACTATGATTGTTGTCGAGATTAGCTTAAAGAATGCTACGTACAAACTGGCACATAGAGAACATGCCAGAGTCAAAGCAAAGTATGGCTGCTTTGACTCCAGCACGTTCTTTCAACTGTTTATTCTTACTTAGTCAGACATGCAAAGAAAAGCAGACATATGAGCCTAAATGTTCATACTGTAGATACTTAAGTGACTCAAGCATTACTGCACTGATTTTATAGTACCACAGAAAACATTACATCTACCACAAATAAAACCTAAAAAAACCTAAAGTACTTACAAGTCATTTGACATGTCAAACACCCTCTGAGACCATTATATCTGACTACACTTTGATGTTGGATTGCTAATCAGCCTGACAATAAACAAGCTTTGGCTGCAGCGTGAACTGTCTCTGTAATCAGCGGATGAGCTCTTGATAATGCAGCAGTCTGTTCATTTGTGATACGAGGCTTCCTCTCTGCGACGTGTGCTTGTTGGAGGTTCTTTTAATGAGTCTCAAATTAATTACTTGACAGACTCCAAAACCTTATACACAATTAAGTGGAGGCACACAGAACTGACGGTGTCCACAGCTCTGAGCAGAGCTGTGTCAGCAACATTAACAAAGAATGACAACTTCCAGCCTTTTAAAGTAATTAATATTAGAGAGCCTAAGAGCCTCTAATGAGGACCACTGCTAAATATGTGGATAGGCAAGGAGAGACACAAGAGAGCATATGATAGTATTTTAACATTAATCATTATTTCATTGACATCACATCTAAGAGTTTCTTTCTGTACCTTTAATGGCTCACGTTCTGTGGGGTCCACTGTAGTGTCGCTTGTCTTGTATTTGCATTCCTTATCCCTCTGGTCAATGGTGGAGTAGCCATCTAATGAGGTCAGAGAACAATGGCTGGGTAGTTATTCTGCCTGCTTGATGACAACACAAACAGTTCTCATGTTTAATCATGGAGAACCCATGGGGTCAAATTTGACCACCACTTTTTAGTTCATAATTTATCAAAGGAGAAAAGGGTTGCTGGGTTCTCCAGGGTTAAGCATGTGTGAGGAGACAGATGTAATGCTTTCATGCACTGAACATAGAACAGGGGTACCAGGGAAGCTGTTGGACACAGGCAGTTAGACTACACATGCATCAGAAGTCAATGTGTCTCTTTTCTCATTGTTATATACTATAATCACAGGTCTTATACAAGCTATACAAAGTATTTGTTAGTGTTGTTAGATCATGTCAACAAATTTCTTTGTAAATACGCACTTGTGTAGAGCACCTGATCACATATTTATAACATTTTTCAGCGTTGGATATTGACCTGGACCTGCCATTTCTCAGACTGCATTTCATGAAAGGAGACCTTTTATTTTCAGGAAATACTTTTGCATGCAAGGTCAATGATCAAATTTTGTACATTTCATTCATTTCTCCACAGTACTTGAAGTTAATTCACAGGAAAGAAGAATGGTTTTATTTATTTATTTCATATTTTGTCAGAGTTCTCTGAAAAGCAGAGGTACATCTGTATCAGATGTACCTGTTTGTGCATATTCCTGATGTGACAACATATTGTCTTCAGTAGTGCCTTCATAATTGATATTGAAAATTTTATTCTTTTCAAAATGTCAGTGTTTATCAAGCCAAGAAGATGACATGATATCCTTTACTGACTGATGGCGCAAACTTGATTCAGCTCTGTAATGAATGTAGCATGTTATCACTCAGAGCGGAAAATACTCAATCCAAAGCTTACTATAAGGTGTCATCACCTTTTCTTTTGTAGTTTTGAAATAGATCCACAATTGCAATGTCATAATGTAATCAAAGGGGAAAACTATGTCATAATTGTTAATTTGGCCCTGTTGTGGATTTGCAACTTATCCAGAGTTTCACCCCTCCTTCAATGGGAGCTGGAATAAATTCCTGCCTACTCGCAAGTCAGGATAAGACTGAACTAATTCAGAATACCATATGGATTGAACACTGACCAAGTTTTTTAAAGAAGAAGTGTTCCACTCTCTTCTTCTTCGGAGAAAAGTGTCCGCTTAAAGAATGTGAATGTAGAAGGCTTCCAATGCTATGGTCCTCCTCTTCTTTGAAATGGAATGGTCTTTGTTAAATTTTCAGCATGTCCCGAGAGTTATTATGAGTTACATGTAATATATCCATCCAGATGTCTGTACAAAAATCTGCATCCCCCACTCCAGGATGGTGACTTTGAGTAAGAGGTTGATAAAAAAAGAAAAAAAGTGAAGAAATCCTTTCTCACCAAACTCATTAAAATATTAAAATAGATCTCCTCCATATTTCCACCAACAGGGAGAATATTTACTTTGTTGGAAGCACAGCAGAGGAAAGTTTGTGTGAAAAATTAAGAATATATTTATTATGCAGTAAGGGAAACACCAGTATCTCTCAGTGCCAATGAAAGCTAGCTTTGCGCAAACATCTTTTGAGAGCAGGGCCTTGCATAGATCATCAAGAAGCATCTGTCTGACTCAGTCCAGAGCAAAGAGTGTTGTGACAAGACACACCAGAGTGTTTAGTAGCTCAAATTTTCACAAAACAAACACAAAAAAATCTTGGAAGCTGGTAAAAAAAAAAGTCAAAAGGAAGCCTTACTGGATGCTGCAGAGAGATTAGTTTGACTGAGGACCATCATGAAGTCTGGCTCTTACCTGGACCCAGTTCATCCATAGGTATATCACCACTGCCACTTTTCCTTGGGCCTGAAAAGCATTCAAATGCCATTTGTACAAAAGTGGTGCTAAAACAGTCTGCCAAAAAGCTACTGCTTTTCAGGGTTATAGTTATTGGCTTGTAATTAACAAATGCAAACTACAGGTGAAGAGGCTCAAATGTTGTGATTTACATATGGATGAAAAAAATCAGGACAGTAAACTGTAGCTTCTATTCACAACTATTTCATTGTACTGCTGTTATAGAAAATGTTTCTTCTTCTTTTTTTTCAACTGTGGAAACAACACTCATACTCATATGTATGCTCATTTGTAGTTGGTGGAAATTCATTATCCCTGGCACCTTTACATCAGTTTTGTAAAAATGGTGCTCATGTTGTTCTTATCCATCAATATCAAATTTTGAAATGTTGAAAGGTTTAGTGAAACAACTGCAGTATGTTGTTCAAAGCCCCATCTCACGTTTTGTGTGTTATTTTTGACCCTCATGAATGGCATTGTTGTATCATTTAACACACCACAGCTTCACCACATGGATGAATGAGTTTTAATACAGCAAGAATTACAATTCTAACAGAGCCATGAGAAAAAAGGCAAATAATTCCTCAACAACTGGACACACACTGAGTGAGATGCTAAGTGAGAGTTTTCCAATAATGTTTTATTTTGACTATTACAGGACTTTTATTAGGACTATTACAGGGTACTCCTTTAAGACGAGTATTTAAAGAAAAACATGCAGTTTACCTAATGAAAGAATTTCTTCAATTGTTTTCTTTATTTTTCAGGGATTTTTAAACAATGAGTCCAATGTCATTATACTGAGTATGATTTTTATGTGGTTTGCATGTGATTTTGCAGGCTGTACAACAGATTGACCCTCAGGGATAATAAAGGTACCTAACCTTTTTTTGTTAGTGTCAAAGAAATCTCACAGAGACTTGATGATAAAAGAGTTATGCCCACAGCTGAAGCTTGTAAAAGTGTTTGATCCTTGTCAGCTCCATTGTTGTATTTACAAGACTTCACTGGATGACATGCTTGTTTTCTGTCATGTACATGAGCACTGCAGATTAATTTCACTTCATACATAATCCTGTTGTGTAAAACATTGAAGTACAAGAATGTCTTCACCCCCAAATAGCAAATAGTACCTCAAATGTGCCCATTTGCTACATATTGAACAACAGATTTTGACGCTTACTGAACATATTTGTATATATGTACATTGTTAAAAGGAACCACCTTATTGTGTTGCTGAGTGCATAGGGATTTTATTATTTTATTATTTTATAAGACCTGTTGACAATGAGAAAACATGTTCTCAGTTTTAGCACAACACAAATCATTATACATATGTTGTGTTTGTCAGACCATTTATCAGACCCTTGTCTTTTGGCCCTTGCGTAATACTTCCCGTTTTTACTCTAAAAACATGCAAAACACAAGAAACAGGATGCAACTCTTAGACCCAGCACACTGACTCACCTTGGTTTTTCTCCATCAGGGGCAGGGTGGTGTCATCATAACCTGTTTTGCCGTTCTTGGTTGTTTTAGGGGTGGTTGTCACAGTGGGCTATGAGAAGGATAAACCAAATGATGTCAATTCAAACCATCCACATATAAATCCAGAAGCTTGTTTTTTTCTCTTAATGCTGGCTTAGACTCTAAGGCAAGGCAAGGCAAGGTAAGATGTTCCTTATTTATCCAATAATGGGAAAATTCACATTGTTGCAGCAGTATACACAGAAAAAACAAAACTCACACACTAATACATACAGTGCATATATAAATAAAAATATGTACAGATCTCTCTCCCTCTCTTTCTCCCCATACACACACACACACACATATATGTGTGTGTGTATATATT
>JAOWBL010000024.1:11786619-11803900 GCA_028564865.1 Zenarchopterus dispar | reverse complement strand
CAGCAGGATTTTAAAATCTATTCTACGACAGACAGGAAACCAGCATAAAGATCTAAGAACTGGAGTGATATGGTCCACTCTTATGGTCTTAGTGAGGATTCAGGTAGCAGTGTTCTGAACTAACATCAGCTGTTTGATGGATTTTTCAGGGAGAACCATGAAAACAGCATTACAGTAGTCCAGTCTACTGAAGATAAAAGCATGGGTAAGTTTTTCTAAGTCTTGCTGAGATATCAGCTTTAAATCATTGATATGTTTTTTAGGTGATAATAGGCTGACTTCACTACTGTCTTAATGTAGCTGTTAAAATTCAGGTCTGAGTCCAGAAACACTCCTAGATTTCTGGCTTAACTATTGGTTTTTATCTTCACTGCTTGAATGCTGACTTTTAATCTTTCTTCCTTGGCTCCAAACACTACTATTTCTGTTTTGTCTTCATTTAACTGAAGAAAATTCTGACACATGTGCAGGATAATTCAAAGGCTTATCAGAGTGTTGTTCAGACATCCTAAAAGTTAGGAGCTGCAGTAGTTCGGCCTAGAAGTTTCAAATACAGGGGCAAGCTTTTCTGTATCACTCTGACAAAGGCTATACTTTAAGATAAGATAAGATATAATTAATTGATCCCCCAGGGGGAAATTCCAGTGCCACAGCAGCAAACAATGAAAAAAGAAGAAAGAACAATAATGCAATAAATAAGACATAAAAATACAAATATATACATGCACACAGCAGCAGAGTAGATGGAAAAATAGAAAAAGTCCATCCAGAGCAGAGAGACGTTAAGTCAAGCTGTTATAAAGCCTGATGGCAGTGGGTATGAAGGAGAGTCTGTCATTCAGTCCTGCACCTGGGTGGAATAAACACATTGGTAATGACACAAAGGCAAATTTAGAAGCAGAGTGTTAAGAGTATAGTACTTATGATTCGTTTGTGCAACTGCAGTAGACAGAAATCAAAGAGCTCTCCATATGAAGAATGATGGAGGAATTCTGATAGGGAGGTAGACTAGAAGCTCCTCAGTATGAGGGATGAAAGTAAGCAATTTTTTATTGTATAAAGCAACTCAAATCTCAAAAAATGTCATCACAGTTGGAAGGTGATTCTTTGGTGGAACACTAACTCAGCCTCTTGATGAAAAGTTCAGTAGGTACAAAATGAAAATAACTGTATTATTCATAGTCATTAACAATATGTTTTTTCTTTTTTAATCTTATTTGAACAACATTGTTTATGTTTGTGTTTTATAGAGTGTACTGTACTACTAGATGTTCTTAAACCTAACCAGGTGTTTTTCTGCCTTTCTAAATTTTAACGGGAAATATCTTCATCTGACATTACGACATTACGCTCCTGCAGATGAATCTATGATAAAATGAGCAGCGTAAAAAAAAAAAAAAAAAAAGTTTTGCTGTAAATTTTGAACTGGAACTCTACTTCGTCTATGACTGAAACAAATAAACAAGTACTATACTGAGAAATAGCCATGAAATGAGGCAAGCAACCTAACATAAAAGAAGAGAGCAGCAGCCAAACGAATATAGGAAAACAAGACTAAAACAGAAGAAATAAAATAATAAATTCAAGAAACCTGAGAGTAGAAACCCAAAACCATAACATTTCCTCTTTTCTGTGTTGCATTAATTTCAGCCAAGATTCACCCAATATTAGCTTCGTATCCAACCCCAGCTATGTTTATTAACTTCTGCTGAAGTCACTGCTGCTCACAGCATTACATCTTACTCAAATGGGACTACATAAAATTCTGAAGTTATTTGATCATGATTATATAAAACAGAACTTTTCTAGTGTTGATGACCACTGAAAGGGCTTTAAAGATGAAGTCACATTACTATAGTCACACATACACTCATACATTAAGATGGGGCTGGGTGAACACATGTTCGTAATTGTGATAAATTTCATGTTGATTACAGTGATCAGCTATGAGCCCATTTACTCCAACATACTCAAACATGGTAGAAATGTTGCAACAACAGTCAGTCAAATGGCTCTTACACAACGGCTTTTGTTAGTTTGCAACTGAAGCAGCAGCTGTCGGGGAAGACCGGGCACTTCCAGGTGGTGAAGAAGACACAGCTAGAGGAGCTACAGCATTTTTATTTACTGTACTGACACTGTACATGCAGCTGAATCTGTCTATTTCCACTTTTTAAGCCTTCCCGGTCAACTGCTTCACATCAGCGCATCTCTCTCCCTCTCTCTCTCTCTCTCTCTCTTTCTCTCTCTCTCTCTCTCTCACACACACACTCACACACACACAAACACAGACACGCACACACCTCTCATGCAGCACATGCATGCTTCCACAGACAGACCTCAGCCTGTTAAAAGAACCATGACACTGTTATAACAATATGAAGAAAACTGACAGCAAAAATCTCATCTGCTATGACTTCTATCTTTCTTTTTTCTTTTTTGCAAGAATGCAATGGATGTGACATGCAGACAACTTCAAGTCACACTTGGTTTCTGAAATGCTGGTTTCATGCCTGTAAGGACATACATTTGCTAGTTTTTTCTGTCTTGCTTGAGCCAGTATGTAAAGGCTTTCTTTTTTTCTTTAGTTTTCAGGACAGATACTTTAAAACTGGCAGTATTTAAAATAAATTGTGACTAAATCAAGATCAGAAATGAAAAATATATTGTGACATTTTTTTCTTTTGCTTTATCGCCCAGCCCTACATTGAGTTAATATCATTACGATGGACTGATGTGCACATCAATGAATGTGTTAGGAGTCAGTGTGGGGTTCGCAGTGACACATCTGTCCTTAGACATCCCTGTCTTGGGATAATTGCTTTTCTACATGATCACATTTTGCAAAAAAACAATACTGCTTTTTAGTGAGAGGTTAAGATTGTGTCTGTTTCCATCACTGCAAATATCCAGAGAGTTGTGAGACTCAAAATTCATACATTTTTAAAAATTTTAAAAATCAAATGAATAGAACATTCATGCTTTCTGTTTATACTTTTAGCTTTAGTAATATTGTGACTTCCTCAGAGTGTAGAACAAGAAAGGGTCACTCCACCTGCACTGGGAAGGAAAAAAATAGATAAAATTATGAATATATACAATTTTTAAAAAAAAATCAAACTCTTTGGGAAATGCTGTTAGAGTCATTAAAACAATTCCAGTATGCTCATGTGTTTCATTGCGATTACATTTCTTTGGTAACTTTTTTGTCCTCTAGTTAAATTTGTACCTCTTTAACCAGGCTAATTGATTTTGTCGACTGAAATGATCTCAGAGAAAATGAAATATCGATGTTGCATTAATTCCAATTCTTTCTGGGAAGAAACTGCACATCTTTGAGGGTGGTTATTTACCCTCAGTGAACACTTTGACAGGAACAGAACAGTTTTTGATTATTTATTTTCATTATATGATTCATAGTTAATAAAGCGGTGAATAAAAGCAATAATTTATCACTGACTTATGATTTATTATTGAGGGTAAAAATCAAAATACTGGAAGCACTTTTCAGTATAAAGCTTCAAAGCACACACTGCCATCGTATCTTAATAATAAATTTATGTAACTTTTGAGTTCCAGCAATACAAACTACTTATAAAAACTGGCACAGGCAGTTTTTTACAACTTGGGACTTTTCAAAGGGAACTGACTTTGCAATCTGAATATATATGTGTGTAAGATCTGCAGCAAAAGTTTCAAACTTTCTCTTTATTCCCAACAATTCTCTAAAAAAGGGTAAAGCATGCAAGTCTAGCTGTGACATCTGATCGCTCAGATGGTACTGCATTGAGAACCGTCATTTATCAATAGCTGATATAACCATATGGGCAAGTGGTTTCCTTGGGAAACCTTTATCTAGCACAACTTTATCCAGCATATTCACAAATGTCACTTAAAACTTCACTGTACAAAAGAGAAGCTTCTCTCAGTTCTGTCATTATCCAGAGGTAGCAATTACATAACTGGGCTCAGGGGCATCTGGGAGGGATCATCACACAGTGGAAAGGTGTCTTGCGGTCAGAAGAATCTGTATTCTAGATCCTTTTCGGAAGACTGGCGGTGTGTGCTCCAGGCCAAAGACAAAAAAATCTATCCAGACTGTTATCAATCAAAAACCAGGCTCTGTGATGGCATTGGGTTGGACCAATGATATTTACACTTCTTGGATGACAGCATTAACGCAGAAAAGTACTCTGAGATCTTTGAGCAGCACAGGCACCTTTCAAGATGATATCTTTTTCATGGTTATCCACACATTTTGTAAACAAGACAAAATCAAATTCTGAACACAATACAAGCTTACAGCTTAGGAAGAACAGGGTACATCTACTAAACTGCCAAGTCTGCAGTCCTGACCATGGCAACAAAAAAAACAAAACAGCAATGACTCCATACAGCTACACACACCTTAATATGCATTTCAGTGAGAGCAATTGAATCTTAATACATCTTTAAATACACATTGGGTGAATTTAAATCCACACCTAAAACTGTCCAGTTTAATATCAGGTCAAAACCATGTCTCAGAATCACTGGATTTTCATCTTTTTATGATTTGGGGTTGTAGAATCAGTGGGAATACTTCTCATTTTTAGCATCTAACACCAGTAACAATTCAGGAATAATGACACTCATACACTTCAGTGTGTTGCTGCTGGGCATGCTCAACTGCTTGTTTAGTGGCTGAAGACTGCAGCTGGTTTTATTTTCTTATTATAAAACCACAATGTTTATCACAGAGGCAACGTATCAGAACTTAAATCCAGAGGAGTTGGGACAAAAACTAATACACTCAAAGACTGGATTATGATGTAAAGATTATGGATTAGGAGAAAAAGTATTTGAATGATAATCTTTGGGGATTAGGACATGAAATTTTGGAGATTATTTTATTCTATGAACATAGCACAAAAAGTAAGGAAATTTGTGTTTGGTGGATTATTTCTTTGTTGTAACAAAGAAATAATCTAAGATACGATTTATTGCCAATGCTTCTTGGCAATAAATCTTTTACATTGGAATACCTGTTTATTTTGCTTGTAAATGATGTCACATTTGTCAGGAATATGCATTTGTGGGAGAGCTAAGTATGTGGGCTGTATCCATGAAAAAAAATTGCCAAATTGCTGCCAATGCCAAAACAGATTATTTTGGTGTTGCCACTAACTCTTGTTTGGAGTCTCTGGTACCCCCAGTTGGTGCAAGTCAGGCACTGTGTACTGGAACCTGAACATGTGTACTGGAACCTGAACATATGGAGGAATGTTATGTTGAGTCCATATTATGCTCACAGCAGTTGGATCATAGGGTCAAAGTGTGGAGATGCAGAGAACGCTAGGCTGATTGCTCCACTGATAAAGTAACATCTTTGGGATGGAAGCAGTATGATGGTGTGGGGCTGTATCTACCTCACTAGAAAAACATGTGTTGTCACTTTTGGAGACAATCTCAATGCAGAGATATATCAAGATGAGATTATGCAAACAGAGGCCATCTGATGTCTCCACAGTTTGGGACATCTTTAAATACACCTTGGGTGAATTTAAATCCACACCTAAAACTGTCCAGTTTAATATCAGGTCGAACCCATGTCTCAGAATCACTGGATTTTTATCTTTACATATAAAGGTAATAGACCAAACTCTATTCTCCAAGAGGACAATGCTCACCCCCACAGAGGGAGGTTTATCAGAGACTACCTCCAGAATTTGGGAATGGAGAGGATGGACTGGCCTACCAGCAGTCCTGACCTCAACCTTTTCAACTTACGGTACTCAACCTTATTGAACACTTGTGGGATCACCTTGGGTGTGCCGTTTATGTTGGAGTGACCACCAGCTACGTTGGCTGACTTGCAGCAAATGCTGGTTGAAGAGTGGGATGCCAATCCACAGCAGTGTGTGACCAGGCTGGTGACCAGCATGAGGTGCCAGGTTGTGGTGGCTCTACATGGTTCTTCCATATGCTACTGAGGCTCCTGTTTGTTAAATGGATAAATTGTTAAATTGCCAATACCGTATTCCTCCGATGAGCAGGATCATTTACCATATTTAACAACCAAACAGAGAACGATTTTGGTAGGTTTTTTTAAAAAATAATTCTTGTATGTTAGACATTTTTTGTGACACCTTATTGTTTTAAAGCCTAACATTGAAGAATTTGCATAATTAGGTCTTAAATAGACGCACCCTGCTGGTAATTTGCTACGCGCCCAGGCGCATTAATTAGGAGAAATACGGTATGTGTTGTTTCTTTAAACTTTAGTCATCCAATTCCCTAAACAAGACTTAATGACAAAATTGACAGAGAAGATTTGGTAAATTTTTCATGGCTGGAACCCACATACTCAGTTCTGCTGCTCATCCCACAAATGCATGTTTCTTACAAATGTTGCACCATTTAAAGGGTAAATAAACAAGCTTTCCAATGGTACAACATTTATTGACAAGAAGCATTGTTGCAAGAAAGAAATAATCCACCAAACACAAATTTCCTTATTTTTTTATGCTATGTTTATTTGTTGATTTTGTATACATTTTTGGTAATTATTTCTTAGTATTAGGTTTCATGTAAGTTCCCAGACTTGGTTGAATGTTTTTTTTTAACAGATTTGCCTCACAGTAAGTAGATTTATATCCTAAATGAGTCATTTTTATTTAGAGTTTGTATGTGTTTGTGGATTTTTTTCCTTCTTATTCCAGCTTCCTCCCACAGTCCACAAAGATGCATGTTGGGCTGACTTGTGACTCTGAATTGACACACCAGTGAGTATGAACGTGCATGTTTTGTGTCGTGTTTATTTGTCTGTGCCCCTGTGTTGAACTGAAAACGTGTCCATTGCGTACCCCACTTCTCAGCCTGTTGCAGTCAAGATGGGTTCCAGCCCCCAATGACCCTTGAACAAGTTAAAGTGGAATTTGGATAATGAATCAATGAACATTTCCTCCTCCAGAAAGTAAAACAGCATGGCTAAGGCATGATGAAGTTGCAGCTGGTGAGTGAAAGACCAAATCCAATGAACTGCACCACAAGACAATTTCAGAGACCAATGGTTGAAAGGAGCTGGGATATGCAAGAGATGGGGAAGGAACAATGCAAGCGAGGTTGAATCTCATGAGCTTGCTTTTAATGATGAGTTACTGCAGAGCAGACTACTGCAAGATCCAGGACAGTAGGTTCGGACAATGGGAACAAGTGTCCCATATCACATGAAAATTAGAATCCCAGAAATAATGAATATTAATGACCAGCAAACATGGAGATGAAATGAGTTGAGATGGAAGGAGGGACCTGGGGAAGTCAAAGTTACTGTTGAGATATAAGCAGGACAGGGGACACATGGAGCACAAAATAGTTGTTGGAAAAATCTGAGTGGGAGTTGGCCAGCATGCTGGCATCATTTACCTTCATCACCACTTGTTGCCATGCTAGTGGATGGCTGGTTGAGGGGTTGGAAGGCAGATTTGAATGCTCAAGTTGCAGGGTGACATTATGACGCTCTTCCTCAAGGGCTCGGGTCAGCTGCTCAAAACGCTCCTCTTGCTCTTTCACTGAGGCCAGGATGCTGGCAGCCGAGCGAACATCATAGTCCTCCATGTTTAGTGTTGGCTGAAGTTGTGTGGATCTTCAAGGTCAGGAAGAGAGGGAAGACAAGGAGGGAAGGGAGGTGCACCAGGTCATTAAATAGACCCAGACCCAATAGCGGTAGTAACAGCCTCGTGTTCAAATCACGATACAAGACTTTTTTAGTGTTCGTCATGGGACACTGTTGATTTGGCACATGAGTTATAAACAAAACTTTGGTTGGATCCACTGAGAAAAAGAAAATGTGATAGCTCACTGGATGACTAGGAACATAGGGTCATAGTTTAAAGAGTCTGTTCATCATTCTTTTTGGTGTCTAAAAACAAAAACCAAATCCTAGAGGAACAAGGATTAATGCTTCCCAAAAAAGAGTAACTACACTTGGATTTCTGGGATAATCAAATCCAGAATGGCAAATACATTAATAAGCACAATCAGGTGGGTGCCAATTATGTGTTAATATTAAAGAGTTAGAGCCTTTTCTAGTAATTAATTCAATCCTTGCATCACAGACTAAATGCAACACAATTTCACTAAAACATCAGCACAGCAAAAGGAAAACAATGCATGAATTCCATCAAAGGGAATGAAATATCATGGTACAGACTGTAGACTCACTAAAATAAAAAGTTTTGTTTTTGAACATCGAAAAGATGGAATGCAATGGTGTCATCCCTCCAAATGAACAATCCCAGCCAACGTGGAGGAGTGGCTCTGTTATTGGATATAGTCATGCACAGAGCCATAATGAATTCTGACACACAAGCACTATTGCAGGCACAAATGCAACACATGCAGAATTCCCATTTGGGCACCTAGGCCAGACACACACACAGTCTTCAACAAAGCCGCCATGCAGATGACTGCCAGACAAACAACGTGAGACCAAGAGAGTTCACAGCACAATAACAAATGGAAGTATAAACACAAATTCTCAACAATACAGACCTAGTAGAGAAGATGGCTGAGACGTGTTAAAAAATAGTCATCCCCAGTTCTATCAGAAGCAGGGGAATAAAACAAGAAGTATGGCACACTGGGAGAGAAGGGAAATAAAAGCAAAGAGAAGAAAAAAAGGAAATGCAAGGCATTAAAACAGGGACATGTAAAACAACAGAAAGCTTATGACTTTTTTGACTTGTAATTACTTTGTTAGTTGCCGGATGTGAAATAAACAGTGGTAAAAAGTGTTTTAACAAAATAAATATCCATACATTGTTCACCATATATCCATGTACAACACACCTTTTACTAGTCCATAACGATATCAGTGTACATATCATGTGGAAACCTGATTTTAGAGCAGAAGTTTATTTTTGTTAAAGGAGCGTTCCAGAGTTAAAACAACTCTAGGTCTATCATTAGATGATAAGAAGTGTAATCTTTTACCAGGGACCAAAGCTATGCAGGGAAGCAAAGCTGTTTTGAGTTATAACAGAACATGTGTTTGCAGCAAAATGACAAATAATGCAACCATAGGAGTACATGGGGGCACAATAAACTATTTTTTTGTCTCTCACAAAATGCAAAAAGTTATTTCAACTAAGTGGGTGATAATGTGAAAAGGGACCCCAAAGACAAAATGGGGTAATTTCAACTTTGTATGTGTGGAAAAGTGTGTAAAATGAATTATTTGTACAGTTATATCCTACTACTGCCAAAATACAAAGAAAAGGAGGAGAGTTCTTTTTCTCTATTTCCACTGAACTGGATCACCCCCTATATGACAATAAAGATAAGTGTTAAAAGCAGAGGGACTTTAACCACACTACCACTGATGGGGGAGTGATATTTTCACATCTTGTCACTGGATTAAACTTGCAATGTATTTTAATGTTTGACCCTGTGCTAACACTTATTACCACTTTGCTACAAACACATATCCCATATTAACTTAAAACTGCTTCAATATTTTATTCCAAACAAAAGTTTACACTCCCTACAATTTGTTATGAATAAAGACACAAGTGTCACATTTTCACACATCTGTGTGGAAGAAAAATTATTTTTTTTCCCCCACTTTCTCTACATCTACATATTTTTATTGTTCCCATTATTCCCATTAGCTTCTGGTATGCATTAACAATCAGCAACTGGTGACTTTTTTTAAAATATAGAAAGTGTTTAGAAAATACTATATGCAAAAATAACATCCTTGCCTAACTGAAAGTTATTCACCACTGCAGTTAAGTGACAGCAACAGATTTCCATAAACCATATTAATTGAACAGACTTGAAGACACCTCTAAAGCTCTAATGATTCACACCGCTAGAGGGTTAGTGGGGTAACATAGCCATTGCTTCCTGAGTCATAAGGGGAGCTGTATGGAAAGCATGTCAGCTACGGCTCACAGCTTATCATTAAACATCACCTCCTGGCCTTACTCAAAATAGCCCAGAACGCACAAGGAGGGATATCTGAAGAATGCCCTTCTGCCACTATGACAGCTCTGCATTCTCACAGCTTTAGTTCAGCAGATGTCTGCTAATGGCCTGGGTCACAGCGGATAAAATATAGCCAAGGCCTGCACGTTTAACCCCATCCTCCATTACACATTCCCCAGTTACTCCCAACTTTATGTGGGGTTAGCAGATGAAAGTACAAATCCAAGTGCATTTTTATCCTTCCTGTGGTGGCCGTGATGGAAAATAAACAGTCACTCTGTGAGTTTATTATGAGAAGACTCAATTCAGACCAGTCGTGTGTCTGTGCAGTTTGGCTTTAGCTATCCTACACAGCTGCAAAGATGTTGTTTTGAGAACTGTATGTATGTTATTATGTCTAAAGAGCAACCAGCTCTGCTCAGTAAAACTGTTGTACTGTCAACTCTCTGGGTCACTTCTGCATGGAAACTTAAGATGTATGTGCTGACCCTTTTGCATACAAAAGATAATTAAATAATTCACTAATTTGAGCCATGTTGCTAAGTCTTTAGTTGAGAGTGTTATTATATTATTTCTGTGTTATTCAGGTATGGCAGTCATCTCAAGGTTAAAATGTTTTATACTAAGGTATTGGATACTTTTTTTCTCCACAACAGTGGCATTTATGGATGCCACCACAGGAGTTCAAGCTTGTAGAGGAAGGTAATGAATGAAAGAGATAAGATTAAAAAAAATGGAAAATGTTTAATTAATTTCACAAAGGCAGAAAGGTAATAATTGAGTATAAGAATGAATATTTGTAATTAAAAGGAAAAACAGGCTCATATTCCATGTTCCACTTTTGCCGTTGCAAAATTTTCTTCTTGAAAAACACAATGCAGCACAAATTCTCAACAATATTCCGATAAGAAAACTCATAAAGCAACCAAAATCATGTGTTTGGCAGTTGACTGGCAAGTAAATGCAGTGGTCAATTGGTTCAAATGCTTTCTGAAAAGTCAGATGATAAATCTCTGTAACCTTTATTACCAGGTCACAAAGGTTTTCAAAAAGCAAAATTTCCAATTTTTGGTCCTCTGTCATCTTTACCCTCTACTTTGTAAGCTGGCTTGCATTTGCTGCAAATTAATGTAGCTAGAAGTCAACAGCAGTTAACCCTTTAAGCGCCATAGTTGCAAAATTGCGACAAGCAACATTGCAGAATTTAACTGCACATATGGTGCCTCGTGTAGTTACTACTTTACACCAGGAGATGCTGTACGTCGGAAGCTTTGGAGTTTATAGAGTTTGAAAACCACCCCGCGGTCGAGGAGATAAGGAAGTAGTTGTAGTAGCGTTATAACAGAGAGCAAGAGAGCAAATTCTTGCAAGACAAAAATGATCGAGCTGAGAGGTCAAGTAATAGCTGACTCCGATTCTGAAGAGGATAACACCCCTCCCCAACACGTGGAGGGGATGTGCTAAGTGTAGCAGGAGTAGTCAAAATACCGCTAATGGTAAGGGGGATAGTAGGGATGTAAAAAACTGTGGAAATAGCTGCAGACGCAATAGAAGCTGTGGGCGAAAATGCACTACTAAGAGCATTTGAGGCAGAAGTGGTGTTCACAGTCCCGCCGTAGATGACGATGATGATGGCTGGGTTTCTCTAAGCGAGAGCCTGGACAGGAAACTAATTTCCGCTGCTTGTATCCACAATCTTGTTCTTTCGCTCACAACCCACAACCCGTGACCATAGGTTAGGGTAGGAACGTAGACTGCCTAGTATATCGAGAGCTTCGCCTTTATGACTCAGCTCCTTCTTCACCACCAATAGAGTCCACATCATTGCGGACCCTGCACCTATCAATCTCCCGCTCCATCCTTGCCTCACTTGTGAACAAGACCCCAATTTACTTGAACTCCTCCACTCGGGATAGCACCTGATCCCCGACTCCACCCTTTTCTGACTGAGGACTGTGGTCTCGGATTTGGAGGTGCTGATTCTCATCCCACCCGCTTCACATTCGGTCGCGAACTGCTCCAGTGTGTTCTGAAGGTCCTGGCCCAATGAAGCCAACAGAACCACATCATCTGCAAAAAGCAGAGACCCCATTCTTGACATCCTCTGCCCCTCGGCTGCACCTCAAAATTCTGTCCATAAAAGTAATGAACAGAATTGGTGACAAAGCACAGCCCTGAAAGAGTCCAACACCCACTGGAAACGAATCTGACTTACAACCAACAATGCGGATCAAACTCTGACACCAGGCGTACAAGGACTAGATCGCACCCCCCCAAAAGGCCATCACCAGATGCAGTTCAGGTGCAGTCAGTGTGGAGTTGGTCTGTGTGCTGTGCCTTGCAATGAAAGATACCAAACACGAAGCACTACAAGCGATGCCATCTTGATCAATAAACATATTATTATTATTATTATTATTATTATTATTATCTGTAAAAGTCATGTAATCCAATATGGCCACTGCCTTGTGATATTATAACATAGTAATAAAAATGGTTTAATTTATATAGTGCTTTTCAAAGCGCTTCATAGAGACAATTATTTGTCACACCCAGTCATACTGGTGTTGGTAAGCTAAGTTAGCCACAGCTGCACAGTACAAATTAGATGAGTAAATTTACTCCCATCACAAATGTTGGGTCACACTGAGGATTTTTCATTTACAGTATGCCTTTATCTCTAACTATTTTCAATTTACAACCTTTTAAAATAATGATATCAAAACTGAATATTTTATTGAAAAAAATTCTGGACCCTAAAGGATTAAGTCTCCTCTTGCTGCATATTTTGTCTCCTTAAAAATGTCATACATTGGGTGTCATGAAAAGACTTTAAAGAGAGTGAGCTGACATGGCCCCCAGTTGTTGTACCTCTCATGGTGGTATTTCTTAGGAATACTCTTCTAAAGAGGGTCAGTTGGTCAGTATGGTCAGTATACCAACAGTGTCAATGACATTAGAAACCAACAATGACACAAGTTAAGAGGTGCATCTGTGAAAAAAAGACCCATATTCTTCCTAGCCTGTGGCCATTTGTGAGGTTAAGGAGACTCAAATTTTAAATGAGAGCAAACATGATCTCTTTTTATACCCACCTCAGATGGACATCAGTCTTATTTCTGCCATCCAGATATGAGATATAGTATGGTAATTAGAGAGATTTGTGTTCATTCTTTTTACTATGAAAGCAGTTAAACATAGGTTTTATCTCTTTCTCTCAAATTTTTTTCCCAGCTCAGCTATGTTAGTTTGCTGCATGGGAGGAAGTAACTTCACATCTAAATAGACAAGCTAGCCTACTTAGAAATAAATTATAAAGAATAAAGTAAAGTAGCATTTCCCAAAGGTGAAGTGATTGCATCACTATTTAGTACATTTTAATTTGAGAAATGAAACAGAGACAATTAAGGTATGCACTACTAAGAGGGCTGTCCAGAGCAGAATCAACATATTGGACATGAGTTTATGAGGGAGATAGGGGAACCAATGAGGAAAACTGAATGTGACCACTGGGACCTAATAATGTGTTAGACTCATTCATCTGATCAGGTTGGTGGTGAGGTCCTCCTTCCTTCTCATCACCAATTTAACCTTTTCTAGAACCAGTTCAAATTAATTACTTTCCTAAATCCATCGGATCCCTGTATGAAGTTGTAAGTCCCAGTGGCACAGTTGGGTACTTACAAACACCCTTTCTTCCTTTTTTCTGTGTGTGCGCGCTTCTGTGTGTTTGAAGATTTGAAGAGATTAAACTTTATTTTTTAATGTTTATTTTTTCCTTCTCTACCCCTTGTGCAATCGTAACATTCTGTTTACTCCCCTTGTCCTATGGGTCAAAAGTAACCCACCCTACCAAAGCCCCAAAATAAAGCAGCTTAATTGAAATTTAAATCCAAAATCTATTTTGATTATGAAACAACCTGTTATTTATCAATTCAACTCAATTTAAATGCTTTAAATGTGTTTAAATGCTTTTATAATTCACAGGTCAAAAAAGACCCATAAGACAGTCTTTGTACTCTAGTGGTGTACAGCCCACACGAAGCTTAAACAAAAACAAAGTATCACTTTTTCTAATGATAGGGTCCCTTTAGGAAAAGTCATAAAATTTCAAGTTGGAAAAAGATAGTTTAAGGTATTTTTGCTACTGCTAAACATGGTCGTGGGTCACTTTTGACCTGCAAGACAACACAAGGGCTAGGCTTTACAATGCTTCAATATTCTTACTGATATCACAATTAGAGATTTTCATCTGTTTTTTGGGATTTTTTGTTTGGTGAAAGAAAAGCTTTAAGATTTGTGACTCTAAAAGCACTACTCAGGAAGATTAGAGTAAGATGAAATTCAAGCTGCCTGTGAGGGAATCTAAAGTTTTAATTTGTTGCTAGGTAATGGACATCATAACTATTATTAAATTGTATCAGTATCAGTATTTTAATTAGCTCTCGTTTACTTTTTGCCCTACTTATGGAAAAGTTTTCAAAGAAAAGTCATGTAAAAATGAATACATCTTTTGCAGTCATAAGACACTTGAATTGCAGTTAAGCATCTAAGGTTATATCTAACTACAGGTGACATACTTCAAAGGTACAATTAGACAGTTGAGTGTGTCTGCTGAAATACTGGGCCAGAAAAAAAATGTCTTCTCCCATTCTGCTCCATAACACACTAAAATCGCTTACCTCAGCTGATTCGGCAGTAATTAGAACATATTTCCTGAAAGAAAAAGCTTATGAATGTACTGAAATAAAACTCCTACAAGATACTTCAGCAAAAAGTAGATTTCTCCTGGAGGGAGATAATGTAGGGGATGGGAGGTCTTGGATTTGCAAGCCTAAAAAAGAAAAAATGTCTTCAAATGTGATTTGAAAGAAGAAGCATAAAGAAAAAAAAGGTCTACCTTTGATGTTAATGCTGTCTGACCACAAGTAGATTGAGGACAGGTGTAGCCTTTTTGGAATCACTTAGATTGTTGAGTCCACCAGGGAAAATCTGTGGATTAAACTTAAAAAAAAAAAAAAAAAAACATGGAAAAATAAGGATTCAGGCAGGCCAATGGCAGTGGGGTTGTCCTCTAATAAAGAAACATTTACAGAACAATCATGGCTCCAAATCTCCAATCTCATATAATTTCCACCATGTTAAAGTTCAATTGGTAAAGCTTCAGGCTCAGTTTTAGGTCTACTACAAAGTTCTTCTTATATGCTTCCTTAACTGGACATCATCAGCAAATGCACTTGCTTTTTAAATTTTATGTAGATGACCCCAGTTAATTGAGCACTTAAAAACAGCAACTCTTGTTTGTTCCCTTAAATTATATGCTAAAATTTTTTAGTGTAAATAAGCATCTGTACATGTAAAGGGTATGCTTCCTGACAGGGGCTTTAATAGGAGAAGCTAAAGTTAAGTGTTCAGTCAAAAGATTACAAAAGGTGCAATATTAATGTCTAATAAGGTGAAAATAATAGTGGTTTCTCTTTTTAGTATTATATTTGGACCTTTTATAGTGAATTGTCTGAAAAGTGAATTCTAAATATGAAAATAGTAATGCAAGTTGTTCACAGCAAAGTTTCACATTGCAGCCAACTAATTACTCAGTATTAACACAGCTCTGTACGTTACACTGCACATCCTCCTACAGAGTAGTTAAATGTCTCAGACTGGAACTTCAATTATAGCTGATTATAGAACAAGAGCAGGCAGGTCTGAACTCTTATGAAGCTGACATCCATGTTTTGCAAAAGTTGTCCTGTCAGAATTCCTTTAGAAACTTGCCTACCAACAAATTTTCATGTGATGATGGCAGAAGATAAACATGATGTTGAAAATCAAGAGCATTCAATCAATTTTACTATAAACACTGAAGTTATCAAAGGTTCCTCAAGATACTAATTACAACTGTAAAATTACATTGAAGCAACAGATGTAAAAGGACTAGTACTGTTGTGACACTAAGGAGGTTTAGGAAAGGAATTTGAGATGGAAAAGTTAAAACAAAAAAGTATAGCAAAGTAGAGGTTTAATGTCTACAAAGGATCATTTGAATTACAAACAGCAGCGTAACACCTACAGAACAAACTACACAGAGACAGTCCACAATTCAACTAACCCAGCTGTCCACACTGTCACTATAATTTCCAGAATAGGGTACAAGGTACAAAATAGAGAAGAAAAACCAATTACTAAAACCTACTTAACAGACTTATAACAGAAAGAACACAAGATCATTGTATCTAACTTTCTAACTATTCTCTGGGGATACCTGAGATTGATGAAACTTGCTGAAACTACATTTGTAGGGTACTCAGGGTATGAAACAGTTCATAGTGCCATGAGGATGACGCTTTTTTTGGACAAAACATAAGTTAAATAAGGATAAAACCAGAAATCTTAATCTTGACCAATAGTTTTAAGTTGTTCCTGTGTTTAAGATGGTCAGTTCATCACTAAATATAAATGGCAGAAGTCACATCAATATCTGGCAACACTTACTTTGTAAATACTTCATACAAACCAGTTTCTTAGTCTGACCAAGCACTTACATTGCAAAAGTGGAGAAACAGACGCACTGAAATAAAGAACCACAAAAGCTCCTATCCAATAATTCAACACAATATGGCTTTGATAAATGTAGTTTGATGAATTTCTGACATGTATGCCAATTTGTCTAGAGGCTCTGCTGGAACAACTGGCCCCTTTAAGATGTCAATGATGATGACAAGCACTCGCTCGCACACCTCCTTGAAAAACAATGTTCATTCCTACTTCAGTTTTAGAAGAATGCAACTGCTGCATAAAAAAATACCTCTTGCATCAAGACACACTTGACTTTAGTAGAATATTTTTGTCAAACAAATACATTTCCCAAATTGAGTTCATCAGTGCAGTTCATCTCACAGTTGTGTGAAAAAGTGTTTGCCCCTTCCCAATTTCTTATTTTTTGCATGTTTGTCGCACTTAAATGTTTCAGATCAAACAAATTTAAATATTAGACAAAGATAACACAAGTGTACAGAAAATGCAGTTTTTTTAAATGAAGGTTTTTATTATTAAGGGGGGGAAAAATCCAAACCTACATGGCCCTGTGTGAAGAAGTGATTGCCCCTTAAACCTAATAACTGGTTGGGCCAGCCTTAGCAGCAACAACTGCAATCAAATGTTTGCAATAACTGGCAATAACTGACTGATGGGCTGATTGGGGTGAGGGGTCTCCGGTCTTCCCCCTTTTGCCTCCGTCGCCGTTGGTATGGGGTGGTCCTGCCGTCTGGTGCCGCCCGGACTCCTGTGCTGCTTTCCCCCTCTCCGTCGCCCG
>JAOWBL010000024.1:11772646-11782709 GCA_028564865.1 Zenarchopterus dispar | reverse complement strand
TCATCGTCACTTAAATCCGGGTTAAACTGACTCACTGAGGTTCGGAACGAAACTGAAAGTTAAAACTGGGAAACATGACGAGAGCACAGGGAGGTTCATCTGTTTGAAAACAGAAGCCCTAATGAATCAGACTGGTTTTAAAATGTCAAATAAATGAATAAAATTAAAAAAGAAAAAAAGAAAGAAAAATGATGCGAACTCTGTAAAAATACAGGGTATTCCTTATCGGAGAATAAAGATCTATTTTGAATATAGACTTTAAAAAGGTCTCTTGGACTAAACAATATCTTGTTTATTTTGTTCTGTGTTCTGCAGCTGATGTAAGATTGAATATTTCATATTTTATAAACAAAAAACAAATATACTGTCTGTGACTGTGAAAGTGGGTGAAGCGCGCCCTCTAGTGGTTAAATCCTTCAACTTTGACTGTTGAAAAAAGGACAATATTTATAGTTATTTATTTTACTCAGAACTGTGTACAGATACGTTTAATTTAATCAGATTAAAATAACGATTTTTTTTATTGACACAGAAAATATTGTATATGTATATGCATTTAGCATTAAAACTCTTTTATGGTGATTTCATGTGTCAGGAAGTTAGTTCAGCTGTTATGTGTGTGTGAATGCAGTTCAGTTGGGATCAAATAAGAGACCGTCTTAAAACTGTGGCAGAGCATGAAGAGAGGTGGACAACAACCAAACAAGTAAGCAGAAGATGTCAGAAGAATCAGAAAAAGGAGATTTAACTTAACAGCTGACAGAGGATCCAGTACTTCATCCAAACAGATCAGAATCAGAATCAGAATCACTTTATTGTCAATCCCAGTAACACAGGTTCACAGACTAGAAAATTGCTCTGATGTAACGGTGTAGATATAACATAAAATAATGGAAAAAGAAAAAAATAGAATAAAAATAAATAACTGAGAATAAAGCAAAATAAATTGAAATAAAATAAATATACTTGGAATAATTTTACAAAAACAGACCAAAAACCCTTACAATATGTACATGTGCAAACACTAGCTGTAGTGGGGCTGTTTTATGAGTTATTTATTGTTCATGAGTCTGATGGTTGAGGCCAAGAAGCTGTTCTTGTAGTGGGAAGTTCTGGTCCGGATGGACCGTAGTCTCCTGCCTGAGGGGAGGGGGTTGAACAGGTTGTGTCCAGGGTGAGATGGGTCAGCAGCAATCTGACCTGCACGGCCTAAAGACCTGGAGGTGTACAGGTCCTGTAAAGGTCGGAGGTTGCAGATGATCACCTTCTCAGCAGTCTGTCTCTGGTGGTGGTCCTAGTGTACCATATGATGATGGCTGTGTAGAACCTCACGTTGAGCTGGGGAAGCTTGTCTTGGAGCAGAGCTGGCCGGATGGTGTTGAACGCAGAACTGAAGTCCACAAACAAGATCCTGGTGTAGGTTCCCGGGGAGTCCAGATGCTGCAGGATGAAGTGAAGGGCCAGGTTGACAGCATCATCTGCAGACCTGCTGGCTCTGTAGGCGATCTGCAGCAGGTCCAGGAAGGGGGCGGTGATGTTCTTAAGGTGGGAGGGGACCAGGTGCTCAAATGACTTCATGACGACAGACGTCAGTGCCACGGGCCCGTAGTCATTAAGTCCAGTGATCCGTGACTTCTTCCAACAGCAGAAAATGCACAGACATGTTCCTTCGTGGTCGCCAAAATGTTGTGGGAAAAAGTATCTAATATCACTGTATAAACACATTTTAACCACTAGTTGACTGCAAAACCAGAAGAAGACTGAAATAGTATAATAACACTCTTAAATAAAGACTTAGCAATATGGCTTTAATTAGTGAATTATTTAATTATCTTTTGCATGCAAAAGGTTCAGAACGTATATCTGAAGTTTCAGAGAGTCGTCAGTACAACAGTTTTACTGAGCAGAGCTGGAAGCTCTTCAGACAAAATAAGACGCAGTTCTCTAAACATCTGTGTAGGACAGTTAAACCCAAACTGATACACGACTGGACCGAACTGAACATTCTCATAATAAACTCACAGTGACTGAGACTTTTCCACCACATAGTCATAAATAAAAGATTCCTCCAGAAGTCTGGGTCGGAGGATAAGGCAAGACTGTTGTCCCATTTGATTATTGGTAGTGCCATTTTCGTGTCCAAATTTGATGAGCAGTAAATTTTTTAGAGTTTGTTATGTTAAATATTTCTTCTATTAGTCTGGGAGTTTGCAGTAGATTATTATCAGTATTTATCTTTGAATTAAATACTAATTTTAGTTGTTGGTATGGAATGAGTTGTTTTTCCCCAGTGCCAAACTTCTGGATTAGTGTATTAAATGATGTAAATTAGTTATTGTGAAATAAGTGCTGGAAGTGAGAGATTCGCTTTTGCTGGATTATTGTGCAGTTGATAATCAGGATTGGGGTGTATTTACATGGTGTTATGGGTGATTTGATCAATTTAATTACTTTCCACCAGCCTGCCAGAGTGGAGTTAATTCTGATATTTTTATAGTGATCCATTTTCTGGATTGATATTGGTAAGAATGAAATGTTTTTGTTTTTGTTTTGTTCTAATTCCAAACATGAGTTGTTGCAATTTTTGTTTTGAATCCATTTCACAACGTTTTATAAATGATCTGCTAAATAATAATAATAAAAGTTGGGTGCATCTAGACCTCCTAATGATTTTTCTTTTAGTAACGTTGATTATTGTTGATTTTCAGATTTGTATTTTTCCAATAAAATTGTGTCATGACTAAGTTAATAGAGGCAAACCAAAGACTGTTGGAGTTATTGGGAGCACCGAGAAAAGAAAAAAAAAGTTGATTTGTGGTAATACTTTCATTTTGATTGCAGAAATTTGGCCAATAAATGACAGTGAAAGATTAGTCCAGCATTTAAGATCATGTTTCATCTTTTATAGTAAAGAAACATAATTAAAATTAAAGGGCTCTGACAGGCTGGCGGTAAATATTAATGCCCAGATATTTATTATTACCTGTGTTAAGTGGTGGGCAATTATTTTGGGCTGCAGAATCTCATGTATTGTTGACTTTTGCCAGTTTATGGTGTAATCTGAGATTTTAGAAAAAGTGCTAATGCTGTTAAAGGTTTCTTGAACTGAATCATAGGGACTTTATAAATATAATAATAAATCATCTGCATAGAGACTTATTATATGTAGTGAAGTGATATCCTGAATTCCTTTAATTTGGGGGTTTTGAGGTGTCGCTGCTCTGAGTGGTTAAATAAAAATAGCAAATAGAGATGGAGAGAGTGAGCATCCTTGTCTGGTTCCTCAGTGAACTTTTCTGATGTGATCCCATTGGTGGTTATTGTGGCCCTTGGTGAAGTATAAAGTGTTCTTATCCAATGAATGAATGGCTCTTCAAAAGCAAATCTGCGTAATCTCCAGTTTACTTTCGCAAACTCTTTTTTTTCTGCATCTAATGATACAATTATAGTTTTAGTTTGTTTTTGTAGAGAGATGGTAATTAAGTTGAATAATCTACTAGTACCATCTGATATATTGCTATTTTTAATGAAGCCGGTCTGATGAGGGTGAATTAAAGTTGGAGTTACAAGAGTTTTGGAGATCATTTTTACATCAGTGTTAATCGATGAAATCGGACGATAACTAGAAGGTAAGGTTGGATCTTTTTCTGGTTTTAACACACATAGCAGCTGTACCCATTTGTGAACAAATTTTACAATTAATTTTGATTTCTTTTGTAACTCTGTGAAAAAGGGGTGATATGGCCAAAAAAATGTTCATAGAAGTCAGCCAGAAATCCATCAGGTCCAGGTGATTCATTGTTCAACATTTTGTCAAGTACCTTTTGAAGCTCTTCAGGCTTGAGAGGTTCATCCAATTTGCTTGCTTGTTTCTCTGATAATCCAGGGAACTGTAATTATTCTAGGATCTATTTCAGATTGACTGGAGTTACACTCTGACTATAAAAAGATTTAAATATTTTATTAATTTGTGGTGGGTTCTTTACAATTTCTCCTGTTGAGTTTATAATTGAAGGAATGATAAATTTCTCCTTTTTACATTGTAGCTGACCTGCTAGAAATTTACCTACTTTGTTATTATACTGAAAATGTTCATATTTGAGCTGTTGACTAAGAAATTGTGCTTTTCTACGTAAAATACTTTCCAGCTGGATTTTTAACTTGTTCATTTCAGTTTGTTTTCTAGGGTTTATAGCACAGGAGTCAGTTAACTGTTTATCTTTTGTTTTAGATTGTTTTCTATTTCTTGTTGTTGCCTTTTCTTAAAGGATGAATATTATATTATTTTACCTCTAATAACTTCTTTACGTTTCCCGTAACAGCGATTGTGAGATATTTGGAGAGTTTTTCATCTCCAGAAAGAATGTCCACTCTCTTTTAATTAAAATAATCAAATTCAGAATCCTGAAGAGGTGATGTACCAAAGTACCATCTTTTAATGCAGCTTAATGTGTGAAGAAAAGTTTAATGTGAGGGAAATGGGAGCGTGATCACTTATAACTGGATGGACTGTGGTTTCTGTGACGTACTGATTGAAGGAATTACTTACATGAAAGAGATCAATTCCAGAAGAGGAATGATGGACAGAGGAAAAAATGTATTTTTTTTAGTTAAGGGGTTCTTCATTCTCCAACTATTTCCAAATACACAATGATTCATGTGTTTTATCATTTCTGTAGAATCCCAGTTTCTTGTGTTACTTTGGGAGTGTGAATGGTCTATCTTGGGATTTATGATTGCATTAAAATCTCCAGTGATAATTATATTTGTTGACTCAGCTAATAATGAGAAGTCATGAAAAAAAGATGACTCATCATTTATTGCGGCTGTGAATATTAGCAAAGATAAAGTTTGTCTGATACACAGAAACTTTAATTGTAATAAATCTTGCATTCGGGTCTATAATAGATGAGTCATGAACCAGTGAGATGTTTTTATTTATTAGAATAAAACACCCCTCTTTTTACCATTATGCGTCGATGGAAAAATATTATCAAATTGTTTAAATTTAAGGTTATGCTATTCAATATTTGCAGTGTGTGTCTCTTGTAAAAAGCATATTTCTGCTTTGAGTTTCATCAGGTGATTGATTACTTTAATTCTTTTATCTTGGGTCCTAAAACTACGAACATTTCATGATACCTGTTGAAGCGGTTGCATAGTTACTTACTGGATGTGGGTTTCCTGTGAAGGATGAGTGCATACAAAGTTCAGATTGAGTTGGAGTGTGTAAGAAAGAAAACAGTAAGAAAAAAAAATATACATACAAAACAAGTATTTTACAATAAAGAGGAGTGGAGAAGAAAATACAGGAAAAAAATGTATGCATAATATGTAGGATTAAAGCTAAGTGGGGGTTGGGGTGAATTTAGTGAGTAATCATCTTTGTGGCCCTATTAATCATCAAACTTCAACAAAAAGCAGAAAGTAAAACTTATCTGATCAAACGGTAGTCGAGCGGATGAATAAACTATTGAGTACAGAAGAATTAATGTAATCTAACTGCAAACTTTATTTTAGGATAATCCGGACAAGAAAGTGGCGTTTGTCTTCAGGTTTTGCAGTTTATTTTTGAGTTTTGAGTTTTTTAGAAGAACTCAGACTCTGAACTCTGCAAGTCACCCGTCTCCATCTAACCCCATCCTCTGCATCTTCTCCTCTCACACCACCCACCCTCATGTCCTATAACTTTAGTGTTTCACAAGTAGAAAAGCAGGAGCGAACTTCTCACTATAAAACCCCACGTCATTTACATCTTAAAGACAGCAGAGGACGGATTTAATCCAGTAGGTGACCAGCCTAGGTGTGCTCTCTAACTCTAGTGCACGTCCAGGACCATAGACGACCCAATGAGCTGCTGCAGTGGACACCAAATTACAGGTAAAGTTAAGTGAGTAGTCGCCTTCTCATCCGCCAGTGCCAGATGCTCAGTTACTGGTTCGGGGCTATCAGTGGACAGATTAGTAGCTGGCTTCAGATTGGCAGTAGCCTCCAACGACGAGGATGGAGTCACCGCTGAGTGTGCAATAGTCTTAATTTTGGCTCTTAGTGTGCACCGTAGGATAGGTGTTGTGATGTTTAAGACTCTGCTGAGGCAGCGTTAGAGTTGAAGAGCTCATTTAACCATGTAACCCACAAGATACAGCGACTTGCATTATAATGTAGACATTGACAGTAATATGCTGTGATTGTGTTTAGTAACTGTGAAGTGTTTCAGATATTAGTTGAAATTTAACATACAGTTAACGAGAACTGAGTCAAATATACCCGAACATGATAAAATCATGGAAACTAGCTGGTGGTAGTTAGTCCCACTACCTTTGCTTCTGTGTTAGGGTTCAGGTTTGGGGTTCGGGTCCTCAAGGACCAGGATTTCCCACCCCTGTGTTAAAGGGTTAAAACCTTCTGCTAATGGTTGGTTATGATGTAGACTTATTGCCAGATCAGGAAGTGGATTCATACGGCGCTGTCAATTCACAGGTGAGATTCTTTTCTTTGGTGATTTTGTTTTCCCTGTCCTTCTTGGATCGCATTTCCCCGGGTCACTGATGACGAGCTTGCCGACTGAGTCTGGAGAAAGAGGGAACACCATGACCCACTGCTGTGTGAAGTCCTCCTGCCCCGACTACACTACAGCAGTGAGGAAGGCCCGTTGTTGTAAAGACACACACTCAGCTCAGTTATTCATTACAAGCATCTTCCCATAGATGCTCATATTTACACAATCTTTTGAACTTTGTAGACTTTGACTTATGGCTGGGTGATATTGCAAAAAAAAAAAAAAAAAAAGTCATGATATATTTTTTTTATATTATCCGATCTCGATTTTTATCATGATTTTTAAAAATTCTACCAGTTTTGAAGCACATGTACTGAAAAATAAAGAAAAAAAAAAAAAGCTTTTCCAAGTAAAACAAAAAAATCCCAAAAATCTGTGTCCTTACATACACAAAACCAGTATTCCCACCCAGAGCCTGTCTTAATCTTTTACGGCTTTCACTACTTCATCCTCTGCTTTGCCTTTCTTCTCTTCATCTTCTTCACCACCAGGGACATCCTACACACCACCATCCTCTGCTATCTGGATACAGTCCCCCTTCTACTACTCTACAGTCACTAATCTCCATCAGATTACATAATCTACACAAAATGTAGTTAACCTGTGTGCTCTCCTACCTCCACCCTTATAAGTCACCCTGTGTTCCTACCTCTTCTGGAAGAAAGTATTGACTACAGCTATTTCCATCCTTTGTGCTAAGTCGACCACCATCTGTCCCATCCTGGATCTCAAACCCACCCACCACTTCCTCATCAACTCTGTTGCCTGCACCAACATGTCCACTGAAATCTGCTCCAATCACCCCTCTCTCACCTATGAAGATATTCTGCATCAGTTCATGTTCATCACACCAGAATTTCTCCTTCTCTTCTAACTCACATCCTACCTGTGGGGCATAACCACTGACGACATTAAACAACACACCTTCAGTTTCTAGCTTTAGACTCATCACTCACTTTTTTTTTAACCTCCAGAACATTGTTAACAACCTCCTCTTTCAAGATAACTCCTACTTCGTTCCTCTTCCCATCAGCACCATGATAGAACATCTTAAACCCTGGTCCCAGCTCCTGGTCTCCTGGACACACAGTATATTTACTTTCCTCCTCTCCATCATGTCAACCAACTCTCTAGCTTCTCCTCTCGTAGTCCCTACATTCAAAGTCCCTACTCTGTCCTAATCTCTTGACTTTCTTCTTCTCTCTCTACCTGTGGAGACACCTTCCTCCTCTCCTCCTTCTTTGACCCACACTAGACCAGTTCCCATCATAACCCTGCAGGTTAACAGCACTGGTGGTGGTCGATGTTAACCCGACCCTCGACTGACCCAGAATGGAAATCAGATGTGTGACTTGCATCATTGATTATTTGGTGTAGGTTTTACATCGGATGCCCTTCCTGATACAACCCTCTACATTTATCAGGGCTTGGATCCGACGCATAGAAGACACTGGCTTGTGACCACCTCGAGGCTGTAATTTAGCTAATTTAAACAAAGGAAGTAACTTGTGTTTCAAACTTTTTAGTCAGAGGTTACCTCAGCCATCAAAAAAAATATCATCTCAAGACAGAAAAGTAATTTTTTTGAAAAACGTGTCCCCTTCAGCTAAAATATTTTCTTTATTAAAGACTAAAACTAACTTGAAGCTGAAATTTAAAAACAAAATAGATGCCAATTCTGTCATGTTTCAGTTGTCGAAGTGTCTATTGAGTGAAGAACAGACATCGTTTTAATTCTTTTTTAAAAATTTGTATCAGATTACATTTAACCCACTCCTCTCTTGAACTTCAGCGGTGCTCTGCTCTTAGCTGCGATTGGTTAAATATTTGTCAAAGTATGATAAATGACAGAATGGAGACCTTTTCTTTTCTCTCCGGTCCACTAATTCCCACAGCCGAGTGTGTTTGGGTCTCAGGAGTGTTGGCTGAAGAGCTTTGCTTGAGCCAGTGACTCTTAAATATGCTGTATTTGAACATAAAGTGGAGACGATATCACATCATGAGTGTGTTCTGGATGTCAGGAGAAAGACCTGCTACCCTCACAGACAGCACCAGTTCTTTAGAGAGTCTACTCATCATAATTTTTAGAAGATTAATTCATCCACCCCAGAAGATGATCCCTCGCCACCATGTCCATTCATGTTGTTTTTTCTGTGTTTTTGCAGTGTACCACATGCAGGAGGACGGCTGGATAAAAGTGTGTCAGGAAGACGTCTCCGAGCTGATTCACCGTTACAGAGAGGGGATGTTCTGAGTTTGAGTCCACAATCCAGATCAACCAACCCACAGATGTTCAGCTAAAATTATTAAGATTAAAACACGTTAAAACTGCAATTCATCTACACTTTTACACAGTTCAGAATAGATGTTTACTAGAAAAAAAAATGAAATGACCCTCAGTTTCAAATAAACCTGTTAGCACGATAAAGTCATCACTGTGTTCTGTGATCAGTAAAGTGAACTGATGGTTTATGTTGTCATGTGATGGAGTAAAATACAAACATAACTACAGTGATTTTGATTCTTGATATGATTTCATTAAACTGAAATAAATCAAGTTCTTTTCCTTTTTGATGCAAAATAACAAATATAAAACAGCATTACTTAATTTCTTCATGTTAGATATGTTAAAAAATATTATTTTAATAAATATTGGTGGTTATATCATTGGTTTAAGATAGAAGAGGTTTACTGGACAGTTCATCTAACATCAGTCCTGAAGCTGACAGCCTCATCTCAAATGACTTAAATCTCCTGCCTTTTCTATTTAAACTGAGTCCAAACATTTGACAGGGATTTGATCAAAATATGTGAAGCTTACCATCCATCCATCCATCCATCCATCCATCCATCCATCCATCTTCTTCCACTTACCTGAGATAGGGGGACAGGGTCAGTAGCTTAAACAGGGAGGCCCAGACTTCCTTCTCCCCAGCCACTTATTTACTAAAAAATATTTTAATAAAATAAAAAACTAAAAACATATTTTTATTTACCATTTTTAAAAAAGCATTTCAGTTTAAGAATTAAAAATTTAAGTGAAACTGTTTCATGTTTGTGAATTTCTCTATGTAAGGGGGGAAAAGCTATCACGAGGAGCCACTGAACTCGTCATCAGTTGCTAGGCAGAATTCATCTTAGCAGGTTTGTCTTGATTTGTTTTATCCTCATGAAAAGAAAATTATCACAGAAACTGAATACCATAAAAGTTTTTGATTTTTAAAAACAAATGAAAATAAATTCATGACAGGTTTAATCTACATTAAAATAAAACTGAAAAAAAAAACCCAAAGAAATTGCAAAACTTTCAGAAATTGGACGTCTCTAAACAAGTAACTGTTGTTTAATAGGTTTATCATTAAACACCTCTTAAACATTTACAAGTCAGAACTGCATCAATTTACTCACAACAGCACCAAATATTCAGACAGTATTTATGAAATTATAAATTCACTGTTACATGTGCATGTTTGGTCTTTTTATGTGAAATTATGAGAAGACAAA
>JAOWBL010000024.1:11758262-11769649 GCA_028564865.1 Zenarchopterus dispar | reverse complement strand
TATATGTGTGTGTGTGTGTGTGTATATATATATATATATATATATATATATATATATGTATGTGTTTATGTGTGTGTGTGTATATGTGTATATATATATATATATATACACACACACACACACATATACATACATACATATGTATATATATGTTTGTGTGTGTGTGTATATATGTCCGTAACTGCTGGAGTACTACTTCCCACCAAGTCATCAGTCATCCACAGAAAGAGAAAAAAAGAGACGGTGGTCCAGTACCCATTAATTAAAGCCACCAAACGAATTAATGTCCTTTCTCCTTCATTTTTTCAAATCAACAATTCATAGAACATATAAAATATATATTATTCAGTTGCAAAAGATTTGCTATGTCAAAAGCATTGTATTTCATATACCCCTCAATAAATAAGACTTATTTTAACCAAATCCATTCTGTCATAGCAGGTTCAATATTTCAGAAAAGATTTCATTCCAGTAATTCAATCTGAACCAACACAGAAGCAAGCTTTTCCAGAAATAATAGACACTCATACAAACCCTCAATAAGAAGCATAAATCCTGTAAGAAGTAAAGTTTTTGCTATCATCAATCAAAGCTGCTTTAAAACAATATGCTTTAACATAAATGTCTTCAAAAACTGTGGAATTTGGGTTTATAAATAAATGGAGGATGCATAAAAGAACATAATGCCTTAAATTATTCAAGTCAATTCATTTTTTTTTATATAGCACTAATTCACAACAAAAGTCGCCTCGAGGTGCCCCCCAGCAGTCTAAACCTATTGCAGCATGTAACTGCAATTCGGAGGCAAACGTACAGGCACTCGTCATCGCTGTTGTTTTTATTATCATCGTTACTGTCGTCAGTCTCAGGATTGTCAACTTTCAAGTTCTTGTGTAAGAAAAAAGGACCTGGTGAATGTGCTCTGAAAATGATGGATTATCCCTTTCAGACTTTAAAGGAAGTTTTGATAATCCATCCTCAATTGTTGGGTGGTTAGTAGCAACAACCAGCAGCTTCTTGTCCTCCTCCAAACCGTGTTGGAAACTTCTGGGGTGCTATTGCATGCATGTAGTGTTATCACTGCATTCAATTCTGGTTTTATACAGCTTCCAAATAGAGTAGGTTTTGTCAGTGCCCTTTCCATCACCATATTCATAAAATCCTAAGTGCTTCCAAACAGTAGCTTTTAAATCTTATGAGTAAATCTCACGCTCAGTAACTGTGGCCAAAAAATTAGTTGCCATTAGTTGTTCCTTGTGGTTCATTCCTCAAGTTGTCCAGGTGGCATGCGCAGCTTTTATTTTGGTGCTGTGTGCGGTTGTGTTCTCCTGTCATTTAGTTATCATGAAAAAAAATAGTTTTTAAACATTTATGAATTATTGAATCGTCACATGTTGCATCACAATGAATCTAATAATCAATATATCAGCAGATTCCAAGTAGGAGCATTTTCCTCTGCCAGTGGGATGTCTTACATTTGCCACCATGCTTGAAGTATTGCCATACTTATGTGGTAGAGTTGACATAATTTGACCATTTTGACCACCACCTTAAAAAAAAGAGGAAGAATCACATATAAGACGATTTATGCTCTGTTTATCACCTACAGCTTCATTTTATGCTTCAGTGTAGAATCAGTGTTTGTCCACTGCAGCTGGAGACCCTGTGCCTTTGGGTCTGCTGTACAATGAGCACCGATGAGCCATGCAGACCCCAGATCATCCATGATCCATTACAGCCCCATTCCCTACATATTTTCATCTTTTTTTTTTTCATCTCAGATAACACTAACTTTCTTCATAGAGAAAGCATCCAAAACTCTATTGAACCTGCTCACTTGTGGCTGTCTGCCATTGTTAACCATCAATTCTTCCAGGAGGAGTTTGACAATGATGTTGATGCTCTGCTGGAGGAGGGCCTGCCTGTCCCAAAGAAGATGCGCACGTCTGAGGACAAATATGGTGGGGACAGTGATCATCAGTCAGATGGTGAAGGAGGTGTTCAGCCCATGATGACCAAAATTAAGACTGTCCTGAAGAGTGAGTGGATGATATTTTCCTGTAGTTGTCAAAAGTGCCAACTTTGTGTGTTTATTATAAATCACACTTGTCTGGTAAAATAACAGGAGTTCCTCAAAAACCTTTAAAAGAAAAAAGTGGTTATGTAAAGACAAAACATCAGATATCAGGATTTTCAATTATTTTAGATCTTTGTAATAGGTGTGTATATGTAATTTTATCTATTTGTATACAAAGTTAGACAGACACAAATTTTTAAGTTTGTTTCAAATTGTGTCAAATCTTTCACTTATGTCTCGTCTTTATCGTCCACTTTTTTTTAAATTTCTGCATATTTAATCATTTTTCTAATTCTTATACAGATTTACCATTTTTTTGTGACACTCCATTCCAGAATTGTAGTTTAATGTAGTTTCCGTTCATCGTCAACAAATACTTTTAAATACTTGTTTTACCTTGGTACATGACTGAAGAAAGTGTAAATACAGTGTAGACTCTGTAAAGATAGTGGGCCTCAGACATCAAAAGGGAGTAGAAAAATTACTTATATTTTCATAGCATTCATGAAAATACTGGTAGATCCCAACTTTTATTGGGTACAAACAACCTCTTCTATCTCTGACTATGCATACCTTTTGTAAATGCGGAAAAAATATAAATATTGGTTGTCAACGTCAAACTTTATAATGTTAATGCAGTTATTTTTGCAATAAGCAGATAACTTATTCCCATGCTTAAAACAGGTTTTAAAAGATATTAGTAAATCGGATGTAATTATCGTAATTGACAGAAATTTTACAGCAGCTGAAACAGAAGTAACTTCTAATGCACCAATGCAAATGTTTTTTTTGTTTGTTTGTTTGTTGTCATTTGAATACAACTTCATATAAAACTATTTTCACTTCAGTACTTGAATGATTCATGAGACAGAACACATGGTATTATCTGTATCAGTCATCTCTCTCCACGTACCATGTAGGAACAAAGACTATCAGTATTCTGACAAGAGATCCTAGTCATCAAAATATCCCTTCTTGGCATCACCTGCAAGTGTTTGATCAAAGATTTCAAAATACATTGTAGTAAACTTTGCCTCTAATTGATCCTAACCTGGCATGGTAGTTTGTGGAAATTCCCTTAAGAAGATCCAACAAAAGGTAAAAAGGTTTGCATGCTGTAGGGTAGTAAGTGGGCAAATACGAGGGCCAGGTGTGCCCCCTGGGTCTTCTCAATGTGGTCCTCTTCATATGAAATGATAAAAGACAAACACCTATTTATTTTTAAAATGGATTTTGATGAAGTTTCTTCTGATGGCTGAAAAATATTTACATTTTTATTGTTATTTAACTTGATCTCTGAATACATTAAGACTGGATTAATAATGTTCTCTGCTTGGAATTGATGCTTCATAGGAAATTAAATTAAATGTTTTCATAAGAACTGACTTGCTGCCTTTCTGACAAGATATTTTTCAATCTGATATACCTCATGTTGCTCAGAGATGTAAAGATCAGCATAAGCTTCTCTAAAGGGAGCCGCATAGCTTTTGATTTACCTGTCACTGCACAAGCTTTGATGAGAAAAAAAGAAAAATCCATCACAATTTTCCCAATTAAAGTGTGCAGAAATTTTACAGCTTGTGCACTAGGTCGCAGTGGGATGTTTTAATGGATGAATGTCTTATAAGACATTAATATGCAGTAGTGTTTTGGAAAGCAGTCATTTTCTTTATTTCATATATAAATATGTGGAGCATGGTAGAGCCCAATTAATCTTTTTATTTAAAATGCCTTACCAAAAATGCAAAAATTTTAAATGTTACAAAAGCACTTTGAAGCTTTATTTAGTTTAATTTTTTGTCTTTATTATTCTTTTTAAGATTTTTCTTATCAACATGGTGGGACTTTTTTCTTTTGGGTTGGGTGGGTCCCGAACTAGTGAGAGGAACAAACATTTTCTTTACCTGATGAACTGCTTGTGTCCTTGGTTGTTTAATTATTAAGTAATTGTCTTAATTTCTAGCCTGATGGTCATACTTCCACAACATGAATATGTCTTGACCAAGAGTAACACATCAGTATTACTAGTAGAGTTTTACACAAAGTATGTAAATTTATTTTAATTTTCTTGTCTCAGGTCGGGGGCGACCTCCTACTGAGCCTCTACCTGATGGATGGATCATGACATTCCACAACTCAGGCATTCCAGTCTACCTGCACAGAGAAACCCGAGTGGTTACCTGGTCCAGGCCCTACTTCCTAGGAACAGGCAGTATTAGGGTATGAAGTGTTATATTTGGACACTGCTGATGAATGAAAATATGGTCAGACATAGTTGATGCTGTCATGTTCAACACCTGGTACCAAATACCTGGTACCAAAAGGGTACACTCCTCCTGTTTGTATTTCGGAGTTGTTTTTTTTTTGTTGTTGTTTTTTTCTCTTGTAACATGTTATAATTTCATTCCATTTGGATGTTGAGGAAGTTACATGCTCTGGATTTTTTTTGTACAAGTTGCTGTTATTATCTTGAATATGTATGCTTCCAGTCAAGTGATGCTTTAGAGATGTGAAGGGCTTGCTAACTGTGAAAATGACCAGAGGTAAATGGTGATAAAAGTCCTTGAGATTTTACATCTGAATATAATCGTAAAAACATATCCCATCACATTTCCAAATGATCTCAGCTAGATGTCAAGTACACTACTATCTACATGTTTTGTTTTTGTTTGTTTTTTTAACGCCTGGTGTGATTCCTTTTTTTTTTCTTTTTTGTAAATACAGAAACATGACCCACCAACTAGCAGCATCCCCTGCCTACACTACAAGAAAATGAAGGAACAGGAGGAAAAAGAGCTGAATGGGGATCTAACATCCAATGCAGAAGAGTCTCCTACCAAACCTAGGGAGGCAGGCAATGATGGGAAGATGGGAGACAAGTCAGCTGATGAGCAGGATGGTGTTCCCACATCTAGTGTCACTGACTGTGGACAAGATGGGGAGCAGAGCACTGGTAACAGTGTTCAGAATAAAGAGTCTCAGCCCTGCGACACCGCTCAAGGAGCCTTGGGTCAGGTCAAGGCCAAGGTTGAGGTGTGCAAAGATGAATCTATAGGTAATGACTTGACATAATACATTGGAATACAAAATACTTTTTTAAGGTGTTCTTTCTTTCTCTCTCTCTCTGTCATAAAATAATCTAACTTACTTAAATCTGTTTGCAGAACTTGAAGACTTTCGCCTGTACCTGGAAAAATGCTTTGACTTTGAGCAAGTTACTGTCAAAAAGTTTCGCACATGGGCTGAGCGAAGACAGTTCAATAGAGATATGAAGAGGAAGCAGGCGGAGTCAGAGAGACCAATCCTACCTGCCAACCAGAAACTCATCACACTGTCTGTTCAAGATGCTCCTACTAAGAAAGGTAGCAGACAGATTCATACAGAAAATTTCTTGCATGTCAGGATATTACCAATGTCAAGGCTATAATTGTAAATTTATGTAAATGTTCTGTTTTTATGGCATTTACTTTTTCTGCTTCAACAGAATTTGTCATCAATCCTAATGGAAAGTCTGAAGTTTGCATCCTGCATGAATACATGCAGCGTGTTCTCAAGGTCCGGCCTGTTTACAACTTCTTTGATTGTGGTAAGTTATTTCTTTAGTTTTAAAGATGAGCGAGGCTTTTCAAGTCACATGTTAGTCTTACTAACATGTTGTTAGCTGTTCACATTTGCTCTAAATGAGCAGTGATTATTTAGAACTTCATTTCAGGGGGAAAAATAAACCTTTACATATACAAGTAAACTATTTCAGCTATAAGTACATGAAAGATTGGCACTTGGAATCGAAAGCTGGCAGAAAAAACTTTTTTTCATGGGGACTGACAGTCACTTGGCCTGCAGGTACCAGTTTCAGACCTTCATAGTTTGCAAGCATACCAGCATTGTGGGATTGTGGCCTGATGTACTGCAGGTAGCAGCACACCAGAGAAGCTGCTGTACTGTCAGCAAACATTTGCAACAGAGCTTTCTGTTTAAAATTGCGTTTCAGTGGTGAAATCCGAAATCATTGCTGCTTTTAGTTGTCACTTGGGTAGCACAAGCTGCCTGGTCTTTGTTAAGCTTTGTCCTCGGATCCATCGAGGCCAACCCACAGCCAGTCTGCAAAACTAACTGCACAGCAAAATGTACTCTCTTTGAAATATGAATTACTATTCTGCTAGGTCTTTATTGACAGCTCAGAAGTATATACAATGCTAAGTGCTTAGTAGCGAAAGTGATGCTGGGACAGCTTACCATTGGTGGTGCCTGTTGGCAATCACATGTCCTAATTCTATACACATTTATTGTTTTGTATTATATTTACCCAATATGGTGCAAAAAATCTCACCTCCCTGTAGAGCCCCACCCACCAAAAAAGAAAGACAATAAATAAATACATTTAAATATATATTTGTCTTTTTTGTTGTTGTTTTTGTTTGTTTGTTAATTTTTTTATTTATAACGTTCTTTATTTTTGTTCCCCACAGAGAACTCAAGTGAACCCTTTGGAGCGTCAGTTATTATAGATGGAGTCACTTATGGCACAGGAACTGCAAGCAGTAAAAAACTTGCCAAGAATAAAGCTGGTAATGTATATAATTTACATTACTTAACACTGCATTGAGAAAAGTTGCTGGGTTTGGCACAACTTCATATCATGAAGCATTTTTAGATGAATTAGGCCTTTGAGCTGTAGATGACTCAGAGGACATGACATTCACTAAAGCTGCAGCTAATGTACTCTGTGGTTTACATTGACTGAGTTGCACCTATTTAATGGTAGATTGATTATATAAATCAAGTGAAAAAAGAAAAAAAAAAGCTTCCTTTCAATAATACTCTATTAATTCCCAAAGGGAAATAACATTTTGCAGTGTCGGTATTAAAGTTTTTTCAGAGTCATTATAGATTATTATAGCTGTGGGCAGGAAGAATGCACTCACTGGTAATGTGCTGTGAACTGCAGCTCGAGCCACACTGGAAATCCTCATTCCTGACTTTGTGAAGCAGACCTCGGAGGAGAAGCCTGTGGAGGGTGACGAACTGGAGGTATGCAAGGTTTTTGGTTTTTTTTTTTTAAATGTAAATGGGCACCTGCAGTCTTTGTATAGAGAAGCATGATATTTTCCCATGCACTGATAGTACCTCAGTAGGCTGCTCAGGCATGTTGAGAGTCAGCCAAATGTATTTGGCAATACTTGTATTTATCTTTTACTATTTAAATTTCTGTATACTCCAGAGATTAATGCAATGCTTGAATTGAGCCCTCCAACGGTCTTTCTCTTTCATACACGCATCATATATGCTACTCTTAATGCAGACACACATCCACCCAAAAAATAAACACTCATGCAGGGAAGGAAATGGTTATTGGGTTGATCAATGACAGGTAAATCTAATGCCATTTATTTGTGCTTTTTTTCCCCCTTTTTAGACGCTTTCAACAGCTGACTTTTGTACATGGTGGGGAGAAAAAATTTAAAAAATAAAAAAATTAGGGTTTTAAAAAGTAGCCTCAAGTTTCTTTGCAAGATTCCTGCTGACTCTCTTTGGTTGAGACCTTGTGTTAGACCCAGTGATGATTAACATAACAATCAAAACAGAGAAATGCTCCAAATTCGGTGCCATCTAATTGGACCCATTAGATGTGTGAGCTGACTTCTAGATGGCAGTTTGTTCAGTAACTGATGGGATGAACAAGTAGCAACATAACACCTGAATGAAATATGAACAGAAAATGATATGGGGGGTGATCAAAATATAATTTTTTATATAATATAATTTTTCATATCATCCAATCTTGATTTTTTTTTTAATTACAATTAAAAAAAGATACTACCAGTTTTAAAGCATTTGCATGAAAATTAAAGAGAAAAAAAGCCTTTACATACTGGCCACTGATGTGAAAACGTTGACCAGGAAGGTTTGAACGGTGTAACTATACAGATTCAGCTGCATGTACAACATCAGTACAGTAAATAAAAGTGCTGCGACTCCTCCAGCCAGAAGTGTCCAGGTCTTCCTCACCAGCTGCTGTTTCAGTTTGTTTTAACTACAACTGCTGCTCGTTTCTGGACCAATGTGGGGCTCCTTTGTGCTTATGATTGTGGTCAGAAAACGGGAATGGTTCCAAAAATTTACATCAAAGTCATTATTTGTTTGCCATGTTACTGTCATACTGAAAAAATTGGTGTGACGATAGGGGATGTCACTCCAATGGAGTTTTCTTATTTCTGCATCTCCTCGGTTCAGCATTGTTAAATTTATTTAGAGTGAGTGACTAGGAATAATGATGTGTGGTGCTGCACAAAGTTTTTCTTCTTCTTCTTCCTCATCCCTGTAAAGGTGCCGCACACTACAACCAACATGATCACGATCCTCAAACGCCAGTATGTAAGAGCCATTTGACTGGCTGCTGTTGCGCACATTTCCACCATGTTTGATTAAGTAAATAGGTTCACTGCTGATCATCATAATTGACATAAAATTTATCGGGATCATGAAGTGTGACCATATGATAGTCCAGCTCTAACAGTTGGACCCACCAAAGAAAAAAAACACCTTGAACATCGTTTGACATGACTTAGCGGGAATGAAATTTGATTTGATCCATAGTTGTTACCAAATGTTTAATATTGCAGTTTTGTGTAGTTCTTTTTCTGGCTCTGTCTTGATGAAGTGCAAACTTTGAAGCAGCATCCAGCTTTGTAGAATGAGACAACTGGAATTGTTAAAAACACAGCAGGCATTGCAGAAGCAGATGATTTAAAGCAGCCTGTTAAAATGGGGGGTTCAATTTGTAGTTCCTTATGTGAGACTTCACCAAGTCTTGTCTGCATCAAATTTTTTCATATGACATTTATTTAATTAATTTGATTAGGGCTAGAAACATAGTCCAAGTGGGATTCTTAATGAGAAAACAAATCATGTAGGTGTTTCAGTCTGGACTAAGTATTGAATCCAGTTATCAATAAACTTATCAGCATTACAGTATTGCACTTTAGAATTAGAGCCAGACTGCCAAGATTTCTCTCCAGGTAATTTATTGCCATTGCAGTATAAAATAGATATATTAAAGAGGCAGGATTTAATAATGTTAAACAATGTAATTACCTCCTCAGTAACAGAAAATACTATGAGTCTGTGTTTAAGGTTTTTCTTTCCATTAAACACCTCCCTTTGATTTCAGTTTTCAGTTTTCATGAAGACAGCTATTGCTGCAGTATATCACGCTGTAATCACTTTAAGTGACCACGACACCATTTCTGTATACTAAAATTCCCCCTCCTGCTGGGTTTTCCTCATACTCTTAAAGTCCTGTTTCTGGCCACTACACTGTAGCACATGACTAAAGTATCAGGGAAGGACATATACAACCTTGAACTGTTAAAATGCCAGAAAAGAAAGAAAGAAAACATGTGTACCATCTGCTAGCTCCATTCTTTCCCCCCCTATATTAATAGTATAGATGTAAAAATGTATTAAGCTGTCATGATGTACCTGTACAACCATGTGAAATGGACATAGTCTCTTTCAATTATAAGATTTCCTATGTCGAGTTACAAAAACTAACTCAAATTGCAGATGCAGTGTGGGAAAAACTAGTACATGCCATGATTTAATAGTTTTTAGAACCACATTTAGCATCATTATTTAAAGATAGGTTTGTGTATGATTTCAGTCTCTTATATATATATGAGAGACCTGGAATCATTTGTTGGAGTTTTTCTCTTTTCTTTATGACCCTCCACAACATTTTAATCAGGTCGAGGGCTTTCATGTGAGTATTACAACACTTTCTTTTGAGATTCAGCTTTTCTGATGAATATTTGTTGTGTGCTTTGGATCATTAGCATGTTGAATCACCCAGCACAGTGGATTAGTGGTTAGCACTATTGCCTCACACCAGGAAGGTTCCTCATTTGATTCCTGTGCCCGGGAGGAGTCTTTCTGTGTGGAACTCTGTGTGGAGTTTGCATGTTTGCCTCATTCTTGTGTCGATACCCTTTGGGTATTTTGGCTTCCTCCCACAGTCCAAAAACATGTACGTTAAGTTAACTGAAAATTCTAAATTGCCCAAAGTGTGAGTGTGCATGGTTGTCTCTATATGTGGCCCTGTGATAGACTGGCGACCCCTGCCTCTCACTTTAATGGGCTGGGATAGGCTCCAGCAGACCCCTGTAACCCTGTAGATGGATTCAGTGGGTATAGAAAATGGATGGATGGAATGACCCAACTCCTGCCACACTTTACTTGCCAGACAAATGGTCTCATGCTTGGCCCTAGAATATGTTGGTATGAAGGAAGAGCTCATTCTCAACTCCATGACTGCCAGGTATCAAGCTCCTATAACTTCTAAACAAGCCCAAATCATCATCCTTCCAACACCATGCTTGATATCTGATATGTGGTGTTTGTTCTTGCGTACTGTGTTTGGTTTTTATCAAAAATGGTGTTGTGCATTGCAGGAAACATCTCTACTTTGGTCTTGTCTATATAAAGCACAATGTTGCAGAAGTCTTTTGGTTTGTTTAGAAGAAATAAATAACTACGCCACACAACATTAATCCAGTTCAATTCAATTTCATTAATATAACATCTATTACAATACAAATAGTCTCTATAGGTGCTTTCCAGAGACCCAGAGCAAGACTCCCCAAGCAATTATTAAATAAACAATGACACGAAAAACTCACCTAGTGGGAGAAAACCTTAAAGCCAAAGAGTGGCAAGGAATTTTTATTTATTATATTTTGTATTTAGGAGGGGCCTTCTTCAGTTAGCCCTCCCAACAAACCATGTATATGCAAACTAAAGTCTGTGGAGATGGAGATATAGTTGTTGTTTTTTTTTTTTTTCTTCCAGTTTCTGTGAATATCGAAGTTTCACCTTGGTGTGAACTTGATGGGACATCTACTAGTGGAAATACTGAGAACTATCATGTCAGTTTTCCACCTGGGAAACATTTGTCACAGTAGAGTAATTGACTCCAAATTGTTTGGATATTAGGTGACCTTAAAACCCTTCCCAGAATAATGGGGAGCAACAGTACCATTTCTTACATCATTACTGATTTATTTCCTCCTTGACATTGTGTTAACACACATATAAAGACTTTAGAGCAGCAAACTGACAAACTTGGTTTAACTGTTTCAGACAGTAAAAAGAAATAAAAACAACAACAAAAAAGAAAAATATGTGTATTTTTTTTTTTTAGCTTTTAGTTTATTTTTTAAATTACTGCTGTTAATGTACCTGGGCAGCTTCTTCAAATATTACTGCAAGTATGACTTTTAAAATTAATGTTTAATTGTCTTGGTCTGAAAAA
>JAOWBL010000024.1:11736256-11747485 GCA_028564865.1 Zenarchopterus dispar | reverse complement strand
GAACAAGTCTGTCAATGACACAGCCACTTGTGTCATGGTGTGAAGAAGCAGGGAAACATCTAAAACATCCAGGACAGAGGCCCATGAGGACTGGAATTGAGAAACACTGAGTTAAACTGTGTCCGACTTTTTCGTAAAAGAATTAGCTGTATTTTGCTGGTAGCAGCTAATGGGGACTTCGCTGTCAACCAAAGATAAGTGAGCTAATAAGTTTAATGAAGACTTCAGATTTTATTCACTGCATTTAAACCTGTAGTGCTCACACCCAAATGGTGCATCAGTTAATAATTTGTCAGTTATTCATAATAAAAATTATTCATAATTAAAATTATTATCCATAATTAAAAAAATATTCATCCAGCACCATGAAGTGTCTCCTCTCACACATACATGTTATTCAGCTCCTCTCTCCCATATTACCTGCTGTATCCCTATCTCTACTCTTCACTCTCCCCTTTGGATTGAAATTAAGGTAATGTAAATACAAAATATGCAAATATTTTTATTCTCATGTCTGAACTACCAAAGACCTTTTAAGGGGGGTAGGAAAGAGCTGGGTTTGAATATATATGCAATAAAAGAATGAAGCCACTCAATTGTCCATGTTTTGTTTTTTTTTGTTTTTAAATTTTGCCAATAACAGGTCCTGCAGGAATTAACCCTTCTTGTAGTTTAAGACCTCTATGTACAACCCCAGTTTCCAAAAAGTTGGGAATCTGTGTAAAATGTAAATAAAAATAGAATGCTATGATTCACAAGCATCACACAAACCCATATTTTATTCACAATCGAACTTTGAAAACATATCAGATGCTGAAAATGATAAAATGTACCACCTTAAAGAGAAAAATAAAGTAATATTGAGCTTGATGGCAAGAACTCATCTCAAAAAGCAGGAGCATGTAGATCTTTATTGTGTAGCATTTCCTCTTTACCCAACAACAGTCAGCAACATCTGTATGGATACTGAAGAGACTGGTTGCCTGAGTTTTAGGAGAGCAAAATTGTCACATTCTCTCTGATACAGGATTCAAGCTGCTCACCAGTGCGGGATCATTTTCGTTGTGCTTCTTGTTTCATTGTCCATCAAATGTTTTCATTTGGAAAGGCCTGGAATGCAGGCAGTTAATTCAGCATCTGGATTCTTCTTCTAAGTCGTGCTTTTGTTGTGGACACAGTATGAGCATTAGTTTTGTCTTGCTGAAAGGCATAAAGTCTTCCCTGAAAAAGTCATCAGGTAGATGGGAGCATATGTTGCTTTAAAACCTGTTTTGACCATTTCCTTTCCAGATGTTCAAGCTAACCATTCTATAGTGTTCATCCATGGTATGCGGGTCGAATGCACCCCTATGCCATCAGAGATGACAGATTTATAGTGCTTCATTTCTTAAGTTTGGAAGACACAAATGGCAGTGCTCCTGAGCCCATGCAGTGACTTTTACATAAGTAATTTTGACATACAACAGTGATTTTTCATCTTATGCATAGAGATTTCTGTTTATTAGAATCTTTTCAGGATAGACCACTACAGATGATGAGATATTCAAAGTATTGACAATTTTACCCTAAAGACCTTCATTCTAAAATTGCTTTACAATTTGTGCATGTCATTTATTTGCACATTGAAGAACCTCTGCTCATCTTTATATCTGACAGACTCTTCTTTTCTAAGCTGCTCTTTTTATACCCAGTCTGTCACTGATTTGCTGCCATTTAACCTACTGAGGGGCAAAATGTTCCACCAGGTACTGCTCTTTCAATAGATTTTATACCAGTAGGATTCAAAGCAGATGGGCAAATAAACCTGCAGCAACTGAAGGACTTTTTAAAAAATATTCTTTCATTGTAAGAGGTGTTTTTACTTTGGTAGCATCAATAGGATATAATGAATATTTTCTGGGTTACCAGTTATGCCTTATCTCCTATCTCTTGGATATTGAAATACTTTGATATAAACTCTCATATAAATGACTTAAATGAGGTGTTATGTCCAATTGGCTTGAAATAAGAAAGTGCAAAGAGCACTAGGGATACATTACATAGTCCTGACAATCAATGCACCAGAAAATGGTAAATTTAAACCAGCATTGCCTGGATGTTGGCTTGTTGACAGAATAACACAGGAGAGCTCCATGGTACATGTGAGCTGCTCACCTTGGAGCTGATCATGGTGCCATGGATGCCATTGTCGTTGACCTTAATGGTGATTTGTCTGTCTGAGAGGTCTGGTCTGATAAATGGGGGCTGAATTTTGACATGGGGCTTTTTCCTCAGATCCATCACGTACCTGAAAAAAATGGAAATGTCACATTAATGAACAACCAACGTCTTGAAGGTCACGCTACATTATTTTTACCCAATGTGTACTTGTAAACTACAACTGAGGCTTTATCAGACTTTGGCCTCTAGACATTATTGTAGATACAACGTGTTTGCTAGAACCCAATTTTTTTTAATGAAGACATTTTAAAAATTATAACTATTAGTATTAATATTACTATTTTGACTAATGTTCAACAGAGAAATGTAAGGATGGTGAATATGTGGTAAATTTTCTGAAAACTTATTAAATAAATAGATACATTGTGAAAGGATCGTGAATATCATAAACGGGTTCTGATATTAATCAAAGTCACATTATTAGACCAAAACAATTACTAAAGTTACTAAGCAATTAAAACTTTCATTAAACAAAGCAGTTACACATTCACAGTCCAGGAAGACAAAGTAAATGAACTCTAAGACTAATTATGTCAAAAAATGCTAATTAGAATAAAAAAGTTTGAAAATCTGTGGTCCAAATCAGATATAATTACAGAGGTGTGGTTTAGATCTACTGCTAATAAGAAGCATGTGAATGCAAAACGTCCTCCCAAACCTTGTGCAGGTCTAGTCCAGAGCTACTAAAAGCATTTGCTTGAAGTCGCTGCTGCCAAAGGTGGTTTAACCAGCTACTAACTTCTGCATATTTTTAAAAGAGTGTAAATATAAACATAAATGTAGGTATAAATGTACAGGCACACACACAATTTCTGGAATGTATTTAATTTACACTGCATGTAAATTAAAGTGTTGTACCTGGGTGCCTGTGGACTGCATAAGACATACTCCACGTTGCCACAGCAACCCTTTGTGAAAGGATTTACTCCTCCACGAAACTTGCCTGTCACCTGGGGAACATAATTTCATGTTTAGAGCCAACAGCAATGGAAGCATAAGGTCACAGCACACACATAAATGTGAAACACTTGCAAGCACAGTTGCGGACACAGAAGGCCACAGAGAAGCTTCTTCATAAAACCAGTATCAGGAATGCAGCATCTCTTCTTTTCATCAGCAAATACAGCATTTCCTTTAGTGTTAATGTTGCCATTATTCATTTGATTGAATAAGTGTTTGACCTGTTCATTGGTTGTTCGACCACGAGCTACAAGCACCATGTGAAAACCAGTGAGCCCTATGACTGGAATGAAGAAAAGTCCCGCTATGCACATCACCACCAGATTGAACATGAAAGTCAAGGTTAAGTATGAAGACAAATACTGAAGATCTGTCATACATGTTTATAAAGCATGTCATTTTACAAGTGTAAAACAAGTGTAAAATAATGCATTTTAGCAGTATTTCTTGAGTAAAAGGATATGTGACAGTGGTGTGCAGCATTCCCAGCTTTTCTCTGTGGTGGAGGACAAAAATGAGGCCAAAGGAGAAAACCCCCATCATGTGAACACTCAACGACAGCAAGAAGAGGAAGAAGTAGCGGTAGTTCCTCCGTCCAATGCAGTTGTTCACCCATGGACAGTGATGGTCAAAATCCTGAGGATAGAAGTGTGGGAGGGAAAAAATACAACTCCACTCCATCAAAAAAATGTTTTTTGGAACTAAACTGAAAAAAACCCCCAAAAAACTAATTGAAACAGTGCCTATTTCAAGATGTAAATGTTGTAAACTCAAACAAGTGACAATTTCAAATACATTTTAAACAAGTAATTGCCACCCTACAATTATCACACATTCAAGTTAATAAAAAGTAAAACCAGGCGATCACTTTATCATTTAGGATCTCCCTGCAGAACTGGTGAGCGGGCACATTTAACTAGAACTCCAACATTTTAAAGCTGGTGTTCTCTTTGCTACTGATGTCTGTGGTGGCAAAGGTTAAGGACGCTTAACAGACTTTCAAAAAGACCTCAAAATTATGCAAAGAAACTCATTTCACTTTCAAAAACATCATCCAGAAGTTATTTTAAATGACTTTTTTCCCCCAAGACCAGGAAATCCATCCCAGGACCAGCCACTCACATCCAATAGAAAACACATAAAGGATATAATATAATCTAAGAATGTTTAAATTTTTATCCACAATTAAATTTAAAACCTAATGAATGTAAAATATGTGAGATTCTCTGTTGCTTGAAAATTTATTGTTGAAGGGCATTAACGTTCAAAATAGAAATGTGTCAAACAGTCAGAACATTAATAATAATAGTAATCTTTGTGGAAATAAAATTTAATGCTGTGAACATTTAGCTTTTTCAAAGTAAAATCAAACAAAATTAGGAAACAGAATCATAAACTGTCTAAATCTGATCTTCTGTCTAAATCTTTGAATACATATAAAATATATTATGAAACCAGTAAGGGTGCTAACTGCTGTAAACACTTTATTGGTAGCTAAATCTGCCAGAAGTTTATTTATATGACATCCTTGAGCCACTGAAACACTTTTGATTATTTTTTTTCTCTTTCAACCCTTCTGTTGCAGATTTGCTGCCATCATTGTTCTGTTAACCCAGTTTTGGGCTATTTTAAGTCCCATCAAAAGATGGTCTCACGTTTGAATTTGACTCTGGGTTACTTGGTTGTACAGAAGTGTTATGATTGATCATGTAAATGCAAAACAAACCAGAACCATCATCATCATCCCTCCAGGCCTGTGCTGGACTGCTGGTATGATGTGTGTGTACTGGTATTCTCTATTAGGTTTAACATATGTTATAGTCAATTATTTCCACTTTCAACTCATTTGTCCAAAAGGACCTTCTTCCTGAAGTCTTGAGGTTTGTTCAGATACCACATTGTAAACCCTGGTGCAATAGGTCACAAGTTGCTGTTCATCTGAAGTTTTATTCACCTAATTTTAAGACCTGGTAAGCTCTGGATGATATGTAAAACTTTAGGATGGAAGCTCAGACTCATGATAAAACACTTTCACAGTCCCTATCATTCAATCTAACCTTGACACATGACTATGTCACACATTCCCTGAACCCCAAGAATCAGTTTCATACGCACCTCCACACAGTTATCACAGACGCTGCAGTGTGAGCAGCGAGGCGGCCTGTAGAAGTGACAGGTGGCACACCACTTCATCCGGACCTGAATTCCCTTGATCTCCACATTTTTGTAGAGTGGTGCTCGGAAATCATCGTCCTTATCCTCATCCTCGTTAGCTGTGGGCCACATACAGCACATGAGCAAACCCATCAAGTGAGCGTGTACCTGAGAAAAGCAGTTAGTTCACTCATAAGGCATAAATGCAGACATACCAAAAGAGGAAAGGTTTTGATTTATAATTTCATTTGACAAAGACAATAGGGGAGCCCCCTACACAAAGGCCTTCAATAGATTTAGCTATCTGTAGATGGATCAAACATACTGAGAAACATCACCATTGTTGCTGATGTGAACGAGTCAACCAGTTTTGAACATTTGGACTAATTAAAAAGAGCGCTTCAACCAGCACGGTGGGAACTGTGGTTGGCTTTTTTCCAACGACCAAAAGCATTTTCAGGATAGATGGTTTTCATGGGAAATTTTCTCCTCTTTCTTTGACCCTGAAAACAACTGAAGCAACAACCACCAACCTACAATATGTGAGCACAAGCAGCACTTCCACTATTCTTGTAGTGATTCTGCAATCAAACGCTGAAAGTCCCCCCCTTTTTTTTTTTGTTTTGTAGCTGCAGGAGAAATGAAATTCTTTCAGCTGATCAAAGGGTACCTTCAACTGCAACTACACATTGAGAAAATCATTTGAGATGTAATATTAACTGCAGGGAGACCAAGGTAACTTAACACTTACATACGCACACAAAATGAAATCAGGAGAGAGTGAAAAGGGGAAAATGAGAGAAACAAAGGCAGAGCACAGAAATAAACATAACACTGCTCTGTTATTATGGCTCTCTAGTTGATTCAAATAGATTTTAAAGGTAAACCGCCTGCCAAACCAGCAGACAAACAGCAGTTGCACTTACATCTCGTCTTACAGTGTCTTGTCTATAAAATCTCAATGCAGGCAGACAAAGCCAAGGCTCATTTCCTGCAGCATGCAGGACATTTTTCACAGCCAAAATAACTAATTTCAAGAGCATTTATTTTTTGCAAGAAACACATGAAGCAAAGTCTGACCTTAATCATAATCACCCCTTTTCACAAAAAAATGTTGATGTGATTGGTAAATTGTTTACCAATGTTTTTGAAACTTTTAGTTAGTGTTATACAGGCTACATTTTCCTGTTTAATATTAGCACTGAAAAATGGCAGAAGTGTGTTGTCATCTATATGTATAAACGCCTTTACTGTCAAAAATATTATACCTGTTCTGGACATTTCAAAAAGACTATTAGGCTACATCTGGCATTTATTCACCCAGTTACATGCACTAGTGTCATTTTCTAGTCTATGTAAACCACATCTGTTGGTTTTGTCTGAAAATGTATGCATCCATCACAAATAAGCAAATGATACCTTTTAACAGGTTACAAGACAGCTTATAAGCAAGAAAATTCAACCTCTCAGAGAAAACACAGTGAGATTCATACTAGAGTCCTGAGAATTTACCTTGGGTGCAAACTTTATGCAAATACTGCTTTATAAACAGACATGACTGAGGCTGATTGGTGACTGTCAGTATTCCAACAGCAAAGCAAGGTAATAAATATATTAATACTGCTATTAATAAAATAGGGCTACGTGGTCACCTCCATTTAGATTTAAAAGCTGCTAATTTTTTGGTGATAGCAGAACAAACTGTAAATATGCAAAATAAGGATCTATTAACAAAATCAGAAAACATGTTATTTTACAGAAATGAAGTTTCTGGCCACTTGTCTAGATATTCTGATGTATGCCAATATATAAGACAAATAATTAGCTTTTAAACTTTCTAAATGTTTTTCTATATTAACTAAACGATTGCTCTTAAACCTGTTTGATGGTTGACAAGAAACAGGAAATAGAAGATGCTCCATTGTGAGCAGAAAAAGCTCCTCTACATGACATGTTCTTACCATTTACAAGCATGATTGCAATTATTTTTTTCAAAGTCAGGTTGGGCTGAGGACAAAGAGCTAGCCCGCACACTGAGCATATGTACTGACCTGTTCTTTGACAATATGAACAGCTCCAGGACACTCAAAACTCTCTCCAGTGGAAAAGCTTATATAACTTCCACCAGAGCCCTTCAAGGAATGTGTGTGGACTCTAACAGACTATTAGATAATAGACAAGTGACAGTGTAGAGAGTGCTGCTGTAGTAAAGGCCATGCTGTTAAAAAAGACTTACATTCTTTATGGAGACTTACCTGGATGCATGAACGATACTGTCACAGACAATATTTTTAGCTGACAGACAAATGTTTCAATATTTCCCACTCAGACGGTATACAAACCTCTGGGATAAATGCCAGGGTCCATAAAGGTTGCCATACTAAAGTTGGCCAAGACGAAGAGGAAGACCACGCCATTGTAGAGAGGCACAGCGGGAGAGATTACCTTTGCCAACCAGGGGCACCTGAACACACAAGGAGAAGAAACACAGATGAGAATTTTTCTCTCCTTTCTAAGAAGTAATACTGTTACATTTTGATCATGGGTGTGTTAATGTTGTTTTTATTCATTACCTGCACAATGACAGATACTTAGTCTCACATGACTCATAGTCAGGCAAATAATCATGACTGGAGGGGTAAGAGGATGGTGGATGTTTGAGAATAAAACAATATAAAGGCAAGGGTGAATGATCTTCCTCAATGGACAATGTGAATTACATAACTGAGCATTTGTTGATCTATATTGTATCATTTTACATGAAATTATGCGAGTTCAGTCTGGGTTGAAACTCCTCCTTTGTTAAAACATGAACAGTTGTCCTCAGTCACCTGAGTGCTAACTAGGACTTAACCAAGTGAGTCATGTGGTGGCGTGGCTCTCCCTAGAGAGGAAATGTCATTATAGGAAGCATGTAACATCTGTGCTTGGATGTATCCCAACTACCAGGGACACCAGAGATTCACAAAAAAAAAATAAAAAAATAAAAAAGCAGTTGATTAAGGAGGGGGGAAAGTAGTTCAAAGCAGGACCCTCTACTTATGTAACAGAGTATAGTAATACAGTACTAGATACTCTCACTTGAACCTCCAAACATGTGTCCCCAACTCATTCTGACATGAAAAAGGTCATTTTGTGGTAGTTTATATGGCAGCATCATCATCAGTGCACATCTCTTCTTCAACTCTTCCAACTCTCTTATGCTTCACTGAATTATTCAGAGCCATGGCTGCAGAGAGCCATGAAAGCTGAAGAGAAGCTCCAACTGCAAAGAGCTAGTCCTGTCATGATCCTGCAAGTGCTCTGTTTTTCCTGTTGCTTGTCTCCCCTCCCCTTCTGTGTTTCCGGCAATCTTTTCTACCTGGGCATGGTCTCTGCAGCTTACACACCTGACAGCAATCATCTCACCTGTATATGAGGAACAGCTCCTCTCGCTAGTTGGTCTAACTACATATCCTGTCAGTTTAGCACCTGGCTCTCTTGTAACTTGTTATTGGATTGTTACTTACCTGCTGTTTTGTTGTGTCCATATACTGCCTGTTTGCCTGCCCGTCTGTCTGCTGGCCTGCCCCGTAGTCTGGAATACTGCCTGCTCATTTATCTGCCTATCTGTCACCTGGAGCACCGACCATTACCTGGACCCTTCCTCTACTACCTGCCTGCTGGAGCACCAACTATTACTTGGGCATTCAATAAAAACTGTAAACTCATTCTTGAGATCGTCTGCTCTTGGGTCCGTTACCACATCCATGACAAGTCCCTCTCACAATCAGCAATACTGCTCAACTTTGTGGCTGCAAGAATGCAATTATGGCTGACTTTTTTTTTGTACGACATGTGACTATGAATTATGTTGGTACCCAGCAACAAATGATTAGCATCGACTGATGAATTAGCAAGTCTCAAAAAGACATATTAGCTCATTTAAAAAAACAAACAAACAAACAAACAAAAACACATGCTAAAACATTTGCTGGGTCTTTGAATTTGAATCAATTAAGGGTGGGTTATTAATATGTTGGGCTGGTGATAAATAACAATTTAAAAAAACAGTTCAAGGATTTTACAGGATATCAAGACTATGTGTACAAGTACCAAAACACAGCTGAGCAAACAAACTTGTGTGATAATGAAGAATTACAAACCCAAATAAGGAAATTGTTATTTTTGGATTTGTTTATACACTTAACTGGAGATAATATAAAAACAAGGCATTTTATTTATTTTGTTTTCTTTTTACCTTCATTGTAATAATTAATGTGTCAATTTTGATATTTAAAGTAAATAATAGCATAAACTGCAGGATAAATAACGTATCTATCCATCCATCTATCAACACGTTCCAAAAAACGTTGAATCATTCAAGCTTTCCCAATTTGTAATGCTGCTAATCCTCACAACAATTAAACTGGGTTTCTGGCATTGTGGATACTAAGTGAGCATGCATTTTAGTCATTTTGCCCAGTTTTTCCTGCAAACATGTGCTAAGAAGTGCAATAGCATAAGATCACTGTTTTCGCAACACATTCTCCATTCAAGTCATTAAAGCACTGCTGGCAGCCCAGTCTAGCACCCAAACAACAGACTTGTTGATGCTGAGCTTTCTAAACAAGGTTTTAGGGGTGTTTACAGCAGTGGCAGAATTTGTCAGAGTGATATTTTGGTTTACTGATAGTTTATTCTATCTAAGAGGTTTTTAGGAGTTCATAATTGTTAAGCAACAATAATTTGTTGGAGTATCATCCTGACCAATAATAATGTATGTCTCTGGGTCCAAATTGGGGCTATGGTATATGGCATAGTGTCGTGTCCCCCCCCGTAACGTATGTCATCAATTTAATGTAGAAGCATTAAACCACGCATCATTACTGGCCTGTGTTTTATCAAGGTTTATAATGTAGTTGTGACTTTGAAAAGAAGAAAATTGTTTATTTTGTGTAAAGAAAAGTTGAAGGGAAAATATTCCTTTGGTTTGCAGCCTGGCTCCCACCTTCCGAGTGCAGGATAGTGTGATTGTTTTGCTCTGCCAGCCTGAGAAGCAAATATGGATTATTCCTTTTTAATCCCTTGTTTTCACCTTGGCCCCCTCTTCATCTTAGTCAGGACATAAAGCCTAATTTTCACTTCACACTTCTCTGCATGGTTGCTGTTTTATAAGGCCTCTCATGATTTCATGATGATGTCATTATTTGCTGATTGGTTAGGGATCCACAGTTCCAAGCTTTTAGTTATTACTAGGAGTCCAGAACATTTTCTTCTATTTTGGCCAGCCTAGGGATTTAAACTCATTACATTACTGTACTTTTGATGGTGAAAGCCCTCAAGGCTTAATAAACTCAATCCAAACTTTTTGTAAAGGTGATAGCTTTTCAGCCAGAGTATCATGGTTACACAAGCAGTAAAAATGGGCTGGTAAATAATGTTAATAGGGACTCTATGGTTACTTATTACTCCTACACAATTAACGTGTGTGTGTGTCCTTACTTAGACTTTCTCTCAGTGACATTTTCCTCCCACACTGTCAGCTTCCTGAGTATTAAAATGGTTGCTATCAGCAGCTCTACGTTTTTTACATCTTCTATCTAGCATGGCTGCATCATATTGTGAGGAAAATATACCTAATAGTGTAACAGGAAAATTAGTCATTTTATTTATGGTGTTGGAGCTGCTTGCTATTGTCCTTTTTTAATTTTTATTTTTCACTTCTTAATTTGTTGCCAAGGCTGTTTCTGACTCATCACAATGTTCAAATGCAAGTATACTGAATAAATTGTAATTCCACCGAGAGGCATGCTGATGTTGGAAAAATCACTACAATATATGCCAGAAAACAACCTGGAACCACAGGTTTTGACATTTAAACTTTATTCAGTAGGATGCAGGACCAAATCTGAC
>JAOWBL010000024.1:11714243-11736156 GCA_028564865.1 Zenarchopterus dispar | reverse complement strand
CATAAATACATAAGTAGCAGGAGAACTGTATGTTCTATGAGTTATTTAGCTATTGTTCATGAGTCTGATGGCTGAGGGGAAGAAGCTATCTAGCATCATCAGTTGCCCAACTTCAGGATCTATCACAGTACCAAGGGCAGGAGTCAGCCAGCATTCTTTAAACCTGGTTGTCAATGAGGGAAGGCCAAAATGAAATGAAATGAAATAAAATGACCTTTTATTGTCTAGCTCTCTTTTACTCAATAATACTGATGAAGGAATATTACTCTGATTGTATGAAAGCTTTGCTGGCAGCCTGCTGCTCAGCCACATGAACACTAGTGAGGGAAGGATGATGGGGGCTGCTAAGGTTTCTTTTCTTGTTTAATATATTATGTGGGCCTTTGCATATTGGCCTTGTAACATTAAGGTAACTGCAGTGGCCTCACAGAGTGATCAAAAGAATCACCAAAACCTATTACAGTAGATTGAAATACATTTTCTGCAGCCCAATTAGGAATGTAATGGATCTTTGTGGGACACCACTAAGGCCCCATCGCAAACCACCACTAACTTGACTCTGAGGGAACACAACAGCTGAACATACCATGGGCCGACAGACAACACTAATATATGACAGCTCCAAACCACCATAGAGGCCAGGACTGGTGTGTTGTGTATATTTATTCTTGTTTTACTTCATTAGGACAATATCTGGAATAATCACCATCTTTACTGGGAACAGTAGTCTTTGTGGCAACCAACGCTCAGTCATACATGGGACAAAATGTCATTTCTGGGGTCCTAGATTAAATTAGGGCTAAGGTGTGAAATGAGGTTGGGTTGGGGTTATGGTGAGAAATATACTGGTATTGGTTAAGGTTAGGTGTTAATACACGTTAGATTAATACAATGTCCTTATGAGGATAGATGTGTCAACTTGAGTAGTGGCTTGGCTTCACTAGATGTTTCATAAAAGTAATTAAGCACCTTGTTAAAGTCACAGTCAATCGAAGTTCAAATTAGATTTTGATTTGATGAAGCAATGTACTTAAATCTCAGATTTGAACAGAGGGATGGAGTCTGAAACTGATTCAAAGTATTTTTATTTTCAAAACTTCCACAATCCACTCAAGACCATCTCTGTGTGCATTTGCAATGGTCTGAAAGCCCAGCTTCTCACAGCCATCTCCATCACTACAGAGCGTACTGAACAAGTTGCAATAGGGGAGGCTTAATGTGATGACTCACAAAGAAGAGTCTAAGAACCATAACTCAAAACAACCAAGGCTGGAGAACTGCTAATAGTATCTTTGATGAACAAGTTGTTCTTGCAAAACCAACAACAAACATTCACTGGTGTCCCTACTCAACTGAACTCCATTTTGAATCTCTTTTGTTGCTATGCCTCTGGACACTATTGCATGCATCATATGCAGTTACTTTTGCCTCCTTTGGTACTGTCCCCAATCAAAATCCAGAGGAATAAGACTAATTTCATGCATGAAAAATGAAAAAAATATGACAGCTGGTCCATTATAGGTTTGAATTATGTCTTGTGGTCAACCATAAACCATAACACCTTGTAGACTAAATAATTTTTTAAAGGGTGGTGAGAGTGCTGTTCAAATCAAAAAAATTTGATTACATTTAAAAAAAAAAAAAAATTAAAAAAAAAACTTTAACTGGGCTTACATCTTCAGTGAAAGGTCCCCAGTGCTGTTATCTCTACCTGTCATCTTAACTACCCCTGAAAAGGAGAAGTGACACATCCCAGACTTACAGTTGTCAACCTTCAGGCCCTCACTTTGGTGCTGATGAACTGAGGTACCTACAGAGAATATCACATCCTTATCTAACATGACAAAAGGTAGCCACTCTGCACCAACTGGTTTTACCCCCAGTTAACAAAACGGAAGAGGTTATCTCTAGAAGCCAGGAGACTGGGCTGCATGAGTATTAGAAAGAGACCAAATGGAAATTCTGGCTCTGGCGAGTCCGTATGACTAAGAGCTGCACTTGGTTTTGTCAAGGTTCTCTGAATTTTATCATGGGTGTGAGATGGGGACAAGAGTGATTCTCCCTCCTTCTTAATCAGTTGAGGGACTTATTAGTGATGCTGTGAATGTATGAAAGCAAGGTACTTAAAGACCTGTTGAGCATCAACACTGACCTGCCACTGAACCTGCTCCTCTAATGGGAAGATATTCTAGGGATTTCTGCAACACTTACTAGTCCTAAGTTATTGCTGGGTCAGTTCATAAGCAAAGAGTCTAAAAGGGCTATTAGACCAACCAGTTATTTCCTCTTTCTGACAAGTGCTCCGTCCTAGTGACACCTCAATCTTGGGAATATGAGGCCTTGTAGATCATGCAATTAAATAAACAAACTCAACCCAAATCAGTGACATGAGAGACATTTCCAACGGGCTAAAACACTTTGTCTCCCACACTGATCTTTAACCAGATAAGTTAAACTAGAGTTAAAGCAGCACCTTTTACTACTGTAAAGCATGTCTCAAAAACACAACGCCTCACAGGAGAGAGAGCAAAGAGATAATTACAAGCTTGTTCACCGAACCCCCTTTGGAAAAAGAAAATAACAGAGACAGAATAAAAAACATTCAGTTAGACCTCCAATTCATTCATTAAGAACAATAATACTCTTTACACTGAGACAAGGCCATAAATTATGTGGGAGACCACCACTACACCCCTCCACCCCCCATACTGAAATAAAAGTGATGTGTCCAAATTAGGACAAATGAGTCAAAGATAAGCATTTTAAATATGATGCATTTGTGTTTAAAATATAGTTAACTAGTTAAGTAGGAAGTCGTGCAGTCTTTGCTCACAGACGCAACACACTGACTGCTGTCTGCAGCTTCACTCTCATGCTTTCGACAAAGCTCTACTTTCTTGAAAAGAACATTGGAAGTTCCTTTCAAAGTCACTACATGAACCTTAGATTTGAGGACAAATGAAAAACAAAGGACTGAGATGGACCTTAAGAGAGTCTGATTCATTGGCACTACAGTGAAAAGAAGGAAACAGATGTGGAAGCTGCTGATTAGATTTGCCTGCTCTCAGCCGCTGATATGCACATTTCGGCTACCAACACTGACTCCCTCCTTCATGATTCGCCTCAATACAGCAAAAACTACTCAATGCCTGGCCTATGCAGATAATCTGTTGATTATTTCCATACATCTCCAGGTGTGTTTTAAGAATATGAACTCTCAGAGTTGGCAACCAGTGGTCATTCAGCCTTTTAGTTTATCTATTTGTCATATGGTCAAAAGGTGATGGTTAATCTTTACAGAGGAATTACTAAAAAAAGGCTTGGAAACAAAAAGTAAGAAAACAGCCTTAGGGCTGATAAACAGGCTTGGACAGAGAAAACAACAACTCTTTATAGACCCAGAAAAAAAGCTGCAATTGCTCTATCATGCTCAAACTTAAACTAAAAGCTCAATTTATCATCAGTATTTTCTCTCTCATATGATGAGTTGTGGTTGTGCCTTGGGAGTATATAAATAAATCTGCACTGATGTGTTCTAATTTAGTCCCTGTGGGCAACACAAACTGTCAAGCATCAGTGAGCCAAACACGGCAACACAACCTTAAACACATTGCAGGCCGGGAATAAAAAAGATATTCCCATCCCTGATATTCTGCATATACTTACACACACACACACATATGTTTATGTGAGCAACTGGCACAGTCTTGACCACTGCTGACCATGTGACCCACTATTTTCCCACTTTTACACCAGTTACACATTATCTGTGTTGCGTGGCTTGCACTTTCTATTTCAGCCACAGACAAAGCATGTCTGGGTTCACTATAAATGACTGTTTATGTTTCAGAACAGAGAGACAGGGTTGTGTTTGGAGGTGCATTCTTCCTCTGGAAGTTCAATAAGACTACAACTCAACCTTCTAGAAATGAAATAGGAACAGAGTAAAAGTTTTAAACCTCACTTTTGAGCAATCTGCAAAGGGATGAACTTTTAACTGCCAACTGACACAAACCCCAATGAACCAAGGACTAAATAGCTCTCAAAAAGATCCATAAAAAGCAAACCTTCTGACTGTTGCTGTTAGCCAACAGTGTGACTCAACTTCAGATCTCAAATGAAACCATAACTGACTCAACTCTGCACTGGGATGTATAAATCAGACTATTTGTTTATGCAAACCCAAGGTGAGCTGGGATTTTTAAAGACACAATACAACCCAGCCGAGAAGCTCAAATACACCATATGCTTCCCTCAGTCTTGGCCGCTGACTCCTGACTGAAAGCGCAGAACCACACAGCATGCTGCCAAAGCATTTCCTCCAATAGTCTTGCTGGGGACAAATCCTGAACACGCTGCACGTCACAAACCTGCATCAACAAATGCACATTCACATACAGTTGTGGAAAAAAGCTTTAACATACATGTAAAATGAATGAATCACTAATGTTGCCACTGAATAAATTATTTAATACATATCCTATGGTCAGTATACAATATGAATCCTCCCAGCTTTAGCACACAGAGCACCTGATAGAGGTTCCCAAAATGATATTTCAAACCCCTCTAAGATATGGGATGAAGAAGGATAAAGATTTCATTAATAATCTGTAAGCCTTCACTAGAAGAGAAGTAGAGGGGAGAATGATTCACACCAAAGGCATCCCTGTCTCTGCTGTCAGCTATATAATACACATACCAGTGACTTCCTCACTGATCAGATGGAGAAGTTTGAGCAAAAAAGCCTTCAAAACTGTAGAAGATGAAGTTTCCGGATGCTTATCAGGATGGAAATACAAATTATTAGATCTGCTCGAGAGACCCGTCAGCCCATGATCTCCATCCATTTCCTTCCAAGGCAAAAACCCATGTTGTAAGACACCGTGGTTGGTGTAATGAAATCTAGTTCTTTGGGTCGGTGTGTATGAATCAAACACCTCTGTTGGGTCACAGCAATTACTGCATTTATATCACAAGCTGTCTGTAGTGTTTTCAGATGAAAGTGAGGGTTTGTGGTGGTTCTTGCTAAACCTTCGTGCCTTATTATAAGTTTTCCTTGCAGGTAAGAGGGTTGAATGATGTGTGAGGCAGCACAACAAATTGCAGCTGGAACAGATATTTTGCATTCAGACCTCTTCAGTGACTCACTCCACTCGTGCAAACTTGCAACTACACTCGTCCGTGTGATCTGGTTGCACGCAGTTTGACAAAGAAAAAAAATTAGCAAGCAAAACTTACGTGAAAACGAAAAATAAAGTGGTCGATCCGACAAGCAGTGTGGCAGCGGTGGACACTGGGATGTATTTGGTGGGTTTAAATCTCTTTCCAGCGCTGTTGGGCATTCTGTAGTTTCCACATTCCTCAATTATTTTTTCCGATTGGAAGCGCGTGTAGAAAAAGAGACATCCAGTGCAGGATAAATGAGCTTCTGTGTGGCCGCTGTGTCGCTGCAGCCGCACACATCCAAGACGTTCGCAGGCAGGAATACACAGACGGAGCTCTCTGAAAGCCTGGAAATCCCACCCTTCCAATCCAGCCCACTGCTGAAGTCACGGAGCGCGAGAAAAGGTGGAGCTAAACTCCAAACCTGAACGCGTCTGAGACCTTTTTTGAACGGAGAATATTGATTATGTGACGTTTCATCAGATTACTCTTGCTATCATCCGGGGTTCACAGTAAATATAATTATCCACTTTTCATCGATGCTCGCTGCTTATCGACTCAAACAATATGGGTTTACATTGTAATAATTGAATTAAAAAAATATTATTTCTTAGTAGAATAACTGTTAAACTACAATTAGACTGGGTGTGAGTAGTTGTCGCACCGAACTTTATGTAGGATCCGACAGTTTAATGTTGATTCATTTATCTTTAAGTGTACACAATCTAAAATCAGTCATAACGATATGTGTCGACTTCCTCATACAATTCAGCATAGTTATTTTGCATCAACATGCATCCATCCTGCAAGTAGCCTGCAGAAAAATGAAACTATCATAAACGATAAAAAATATATATAATTACGCAATGGTCTGAGTGCCTTTTATTGAAAATTATTATTGTAAATCAGCTTTGCAGAAGTTCATATATTTCTCCCCACTGAAAAATACTTGGTTTTAATTTATACCTTCACAACATGGAGCGATAACCGCACCGAACATGCTGGATTAATATCGGGGATAAGAACGCCATCTTGTGGTAATATTTGGTCAAAATTGCGTAAGCGGGCTATTTTGACTGAGAGAGGCCACCGTAGTACTTGTAGCGCTGGCTTGATTAGCTTTCTGTTTCTTTTACCGACTGTGTATATTTTAGTTCAACCCGCTTCTTATCAGCCGTTTGTGTTACATAAATATTTTTGTTGACATTGCTGGGGTTGAGTTCAACAGCCAAACACTGCTTAGCGACTGATAAACATATCCGTGCGGAGGAGAACCAGCATTGGGTCTTTATTTCTAGCTCACTCGTTAAGCGCAGCTAATCACCTAGCATCGCCTCGGCTACTCAATGGCTCGCAGGATGTCGTACAGTAAAACTTTGAAACTTATTTGCGGCTTCGCCGGCGGCTCTGCCGCCTTGGTGTTCGCGGCTTCTGCCGCCGACTCTCGTGGATATTTGAGTGAGCTCCGCGGCGAGGCGTCCAGTCGGTGGTGCAGATTCACCGTCGTTCAAGCTGCGAAGCCTGCCTGGACACCTGCCAGCCACACACCAGAACCAACTGGACACGACTGGGACTTCAACTGGGACAAGTAAGTTCCTGAGCGTCGCAGTCTAGCTTCGTGGACGTGGCTATTATTATTACTGTTCCCATGCTTTTAATTTTTCCTGTTCTCTGCCGGACATCATTTTTGTTTTGGGTTGAGGCTTACTGTGGGACATTAAGGAGACAAATTATTTAAAAAAAAAAAAAAAAGTAGTAATCTAATTTTCTATTCTTGGGTGCCAGAGTTGTTTCCCAACGCAAAAATAACATAACACAACTAAGCCATCTTTTTATGGGTGATATGTCGGTTGTTGAGTCATTAAGTTAACCAGGGTCCTGTGACACCACAGACCCAGATTAACCCTCATGTCCTTCGTTTGCCCTATATACATTTAGTCCTCTGGGATTAAAAAAATAAATAAATAAACCCCCTAGGTTTTCAGTGATGTGTTAAAGGATGTATCATAAATTGTCAATAAATTCTGTGTTACACCTTTTGTCTTAGTTCATAAATTCATCTATAAGCAGACGCACATCCCACAGAGGGGAGACATGGTGGAATGGAATGGTGTTAATTTGTGAAAAACAAGAGAATAGATGATTGTAAATTTAACATCTTGTTTAATGACAGTAGCTCCCTTAAACACTTTCTGAATTTAAGGGAGGACTAAAAGGATTAAGGTCAGTGTAACTGTTATTTAAGAAAGCAAATGGTCTCAGACATATGAGTTTATTCACATAACTTTTATTTAAACCCTACTGGGTGAAGGGGTTTAAAGCAGAAACAGTCAGTCTCTTCTAAGATAGATGATGGTGCATGATCTACTGAACAAATTATTTAAGTTAAGTTAAGCCTCCAAGTTAAGCTGCTACTAATCTCACTGTTAATCTCATCTGAACTCTACCCAGGAGAGACCCATCTGTGCTGTCCAATGGGAAGAAGAAAGATAATGTGACTGAAGACCCCACCACAGAGCAGGACAACAGCAAGCCGAAGGCGACACGCAACATCCTCCTCATCAGACACTCTCAGTACAACCTGAGTGGGAACAGCGATAAGGAGAGGATCCTCACACCATTAGGTGCTCCTTGCAGAGTATTTTTAAACTCTCAATCTGAACATGAAAAAAAATGCACTACCCATAATTCTGAGTGAATGCTGTTTGTCTTCGAAAGATCTGTCATGGTTTTTGACAACCACTCTTTCTCTGTTTATAGGCCGTGAGCAGGCCGAGTTGACGGGTCATAGATTAGCAGCGCTGGGGTTGAAATACGATGTTCTGATCCACTCCAGCATGGCCAGGGCCACAGAAACAGCACATATCATCAGCAAATATCTCCCAGGTAGTGAAGAGGTCAAGTCCTGCCAGTCCCACCACATTTTCACCATCAGAGGCAAAGACAATGAACATCTAAAATACTTTTTTTTTTTTTTTTTCCATTCCAAATGTCTTGTGTGTGCAGGAGTGGAGCTGTTGAGCTGTGACCTGCTAAGAGAGGGTGCACCTATTGAACCAGTTCCACCTGTCACTCACTGGAAGCCTGATGCCGTGGTGAGAGAAGCTGCACCCTCTCTACCCACACCTGTAGGCCTGATAAATAATTTGTAGAACTTAATTCTGTTCATATGTGTGTGCAGGAGTTATGTCAAGTGTTTGTTTAGGCTTACATCTGCAGGACTCAGCCACTATCAGCCAATACATCAGCGCACTGCCACAAGGATGAGTCACAGGAAGAGTTAATTTCAAAATGGGCAGTCTTTAAAAGAGTGACAGCTTGTCAGTTCTTTTTGATTTTTTTTCCAATACTAGTGCTAGATCGTCCAGTGGTAATTGTTATTGAGAATTGGATTGTTTGGCTGGTGATAGCTAAACATTCAGTTCAGCGATAATCTGGCCCTACTAAGAGTAGTATAGATTTTTTTTTTCAACAGTTTTTTCTTTATACTGTTCACTCATTCAAAGCTTTCTTGTAAGATGCAATGTCCTCCATGTAGTTGGCCTCTTTTTTGGAATGAAACTCTTCATTCATTCGCTGCAGTGGACAACAGTGCTATGTATTGACCCTGCTCTGACTGAGGGGTTCAAAGAGAACCCGTTCATGCAACAAAGGTAGCTTTCATCTCTCTACCATCCTCTAGCAGTACCATGAAGATGGAGCTCGCATTGAGGCAGCCTTCCGCCGCTACATCCACCGGGCTGATCCCACGCAGAAGGAGGACAGCTATGAGATCATCGTGTGTCATGCCAATGTCATCCGTTATTTTGTGTGCAGGTTTGTGTTGGCAGCAAATCGGCTGAGGCCGGAGTTTGTCTTGGAACCAGTGTTCCAACTACCTGCTGTTGTCTCCCAAAGAGCTCTTGATTTGGTTCATTCATTTGCTTCACTTGTGTCTGTGTGCTCTCAGAGATGCTTTCTAAAAAGAACCTATTCGAATAAATAGGATTCTGGATAAATAGTCCTTCTGAGATTGTTTCAACAGCAGTTAATCCTCCAGTTTTCTTCTTAGTTGACAATTTTAAGGTATTCTAGGTATATCTTAGGTCTGATTGTAATCCTTCTTTAAGACATGTTTACTCAGTTATTCAGACTCTTTTTTTTTTCTTCTTCTTCTTCCTCTAAGGGCTCTGCAATTTCCGCCAGAGGGCTGGTTGCGTATGGGCTTAAATAATGGCAGTATCACATGGCTCACCATCCGCCCAAGCGGCAGGGTGGCCCTCAGGACTCTCGGAGACACGGGATTCATGCCCCCTGACAAATTAACACGGACCTGATGGCTGAAAATACAGCAGGTCTCTGCAACAGGGTCAAACTCACTTCCTTAAGTGTCCTGAAAATGAATTTCAGTGTTTTGGGTTTTTTTTTAAATAACTGATCTACCATCACGTCGTCAGAGTATGTGGTGTTATTGTGATTACTTCCGTGCCATAGAACACCAACAGAAGTGATTAACAGCTGCATAGAAACTCTTGAATTTAAGATTTTGACAGTTTTTTTTTTTTTAAACCAAAAACAAATTGTCTATTTGCATAGTAGTACTACATGAAGTTAATGCCACTAGAAATACATATTACATTTTACTTAAGGGAAGTTTGTGTTGTATAATGGAGATGTGGTAAATAAAATTTTGATGAATGTGTCAGATTCTGATGTTTTCTTGCAGCCACTGACTTAAGTGGAGAAAATCACAGTTACACCATGGTACTAAAGGAGTGATGATTTATTGATTAGTTCAAAGCAAATTAAGTCTAGACATACAGAAAGTACTCATAATTTTTTTAAAAAATATAAAGCACAGAACACTAAAAGCACAAGAAGCATGTAGTTTTTTTAGGTGCATTTTTGCAGAAATCCACATTCAAACATTCAGAGACCAGAATTTGATCTGTTGTCACTGAGAGCACAAGGCTGAAGGTACAATCTTCCAAGTGAAGTAGGTTGTGCTCTCAGATAAAGGTTTAATTCACAAAAAGGGGGAAAATACATTCAGAACATCTGCTTCTTTTAACCTAAGAGTGGCAATCTGATTGGCTTTTTTTTCTGACCAAGTGTCTTCACAAAAGCAATGAGTTTATTCCTACATGACAGCTTGGATAAAAGGGAGTTCTGCATACTGACATTCCACATTAAATTTAACAGGTTTTGCTGAACCTGTCACATGTTTGAGTTCACTGTCAGCCAATCTCAGCCAAAAGTGTAAAAATAGATTCAAGTACTGGGGGAAAAACATTACAGTACAATGCAGCTTCCACTTTTGTTCTCTGTAAGCATAAGGCAGTTTCTTTTTAGTTAGGGTTATTTTAATAAGCTATTGGTTCTGAATTATGTTCCTATTAAATTAGTTTGGGAGTCTGGCTGCCCTCTAGTGTTAAGAAAAATATATCTTTAAGGTGTTCTCAGGCTGGTTCAGCCTCAGATCAAGTCAAATAATACTTATGTTTCCTCATTCACACACTGTACAGGAGACTCGTGATTGACAGGTACATCGGAGAACATTTCACAAAAGAAAATGGCACAGTTTAAGGCTGCCATTAGTGGCAAGAAAGAAAAGTGAAGATGTCCAACTACCAAGAACACATGGAAAGATTAAGCATTTATTAATGAACAAAATTAACAAATGGAAGATCTGTTTCTCCATTTTTCATACATTACAGGTATGAGCTAGAGTGTGTCTAATCTGAAAGAACTGGTCCCTCACTTCAGAAAGTTAAGGCAATTCCTGAACTGAGGAAAAACAGGAAATGGCAGTTGGTTTTAACACCATTTAATAAAAACATTTCATTTTTGTGCTACTGACCAACATACAAAAAATAATTTTTAAAATATTGACACTTTTTTTTTTTCTTTTTTCTTTTTTTGACTTTTTTAACAACATCTTCAGGGACAGAATCCTGCTGTGGACTCCACCAGGTTTTAGAAACCAGGTAACTTTGGGAAATGTGGTTGTGTTCATGAAACTTAAAAAACTTGACCCAGGCTATGATACAGGTGTTTCACACTTGCCACAAACCACAAAACCATTAATTCAACATGATCCACACCCATACAGTACATAAATTATCAAGGGTTCTATTTTATTTAATTTTTTGTTTTAAAATCTCAAGTTGACATCACAGCCTAACGTGATGAGAATTCCTGTATTACATAGGGGTAGTACCATTAATACAAATTTTCCAGACATTTGTGCATATTTCTATCAGGTTTGTGGTTTCTCAGCTCTGGTGCTGTGATCTTGGTGCAGCTAGAGTGAAAGTGGGGGCAGAGGAAGGGGGTGATAAGAGTTAGAGTGGGGGCTCGTTCAAGTGCTTGAGGCGGATGCGTTGGATGTAGCTGACGTTGGCAGGGCTGTAACGGCGGGGGCTGAAGTCTGGTGAGGCAACGTGGCGAACAGGACTGAACCGACCGGATGGAGACATCTGACCACTGACCGGGGAGCCGGGCGTCTGATATTGCATCCTGAGTCGAGGTTTTACAGCAGGGCTAGGCCAGCTACAAGGTACACATCAACACATCATGTTTTTAGTGTTGCTGCTTTCTGGTAGTTATTATTTCCAAAGGGCATGACACCATACGGCTAAACTTACATTCTGTACAATTATGTTACATTAATCTAAATTAATGGAACAAAGGATCCTACAACAGATAAAGAGAAGCGTGTTATAAAAATAACTAAATAAAAATCCGTTTGTCATTCATTTATAGGAGGAAAATGAACCAGTCTAGCACATGTGAGTGGCATGTGAACTTCAACATACAGGCTGATGTGCACTAACACTTCGAAAACTAGGACTTGAAAAAGAAAGGAGTGAATAAAAGCACAAATAAAATTACTTTATAGGCAAAAAAGGAGTTCTTGATGTTTATATGGTACAAAAGGGAGTTTGGAGTCAACCTACAGCCAGGCAGAGCAAGCATAAAGGTAAAAGCTTTGGTGGCCTCAGAGTCTGAATAAAGATGACTTCAGGAAGAAGGTGCGTAACCATCTCAACATCTCCATAAAGTGGATGATATTCATGAGTTCACCATCAGGAGAACGTTGAACAAAATGTTGAACATGCCCAACATGCATGCAGAAAACCACTGATCTCTGGAATGCTGTCTTGTTGTCCATTTGTAGTTTAAAACCCATATGGATATTTCAGAAGGTTGTTGAAAAAATGTTTAGAGGATTAATGAGAATAACATAAAATTTTGGGTAGCATATTTTGTTACATCTTTTGGCCAAGACAGTCAGTCATCAATATCAGAATGGTAAATTTTGAATCACATAAGTGTCCAAAGCTACATAAACTTTAGACATTAAACAGATATGCAATACTGGATTATTTTCCTCAATAAATATAAGACAATTTTTTTATTTGGGTTCTCAAAATATTCAAGCACTATTCCTCATCTGTAAATATAAATATACTGTCTTTAATAACATGGACCCGCTACCAATTGATGGGTTTCTTCTCTTACACACAATATCTGTTTCAAACCTGTAATTAGATTTCATAATTCATTACTACTTTAAAAATCTCTAATTTAAGAACATGACAACAATAAAATGTCCAATAGGAGGTTAGGAAAGTCAATTAACCTCTGCATGTCCATTTCAGAATATGACCTCACTGTGCTCCTCCACTTCTGTATGCTGGGGTACTTCTGGGGGTCGATATCTGTGCCTTCTAATGCTGACCACACTTCTCTGTCCAGTTTGGTTGGCGAGTCCCTGTAAAAGCAGATACCACTTTTTCAAAAGCATTACTATGATGTATGCTTGTACAATTAGTATTATTAAACATCATAACAAAGATATGCATCTGAAACATTCCACTACTGGAAGTATAAGCGGATCAAAAGTGTTGCATCAAGTTAAAATAGCAAACAGCTGAACCTCCCAAAAATATCCAGATTGGCTACTTGTGTTTCATTAGTAAGATTTTATATTTAATTATTTGTTGATTTTGTCAAAGTCTAAGACGTGTTTCTTGTTTGTAGAGGCAGCAGTGTAACTCACCCCTCAATGAATAGTCTTCTTCTCATGTGTGGTGGAGTCCTGGGTAGGAACTCGTGGGAGTTATCTAAGGACTTGTAAGACGATTTAGAGGATCCTGAGCTGCTCAGGTCCCTGCCTCCATGGTCCCAAGACTTGGACCTTGCGCAGAAGTTGCGCACCCCTGACATTGACCCCTTAGTCCAAGCTAGTTCTTCCAGAGTCCCCTCCACTTCAAAGTACTCCTCTGAGCTCCCACTGCTTTGCTTCTCCTCTGTACTTTCAACCACCATTTTCCTACTTGCTCCATCCACCATCTCACTTTCCTGACTGCTGAGAGATAAGCGCTTCAGGCCAGAGCTCAGTTCTGTGGCTGAAGAGGAACTGTAGGAATCCCATACCTCCTTGTGCTGACTTCCGCCACTACTCTTCCTCTCCCTGCAGCTCACGGTGCAGTCTGGTGGCTCTTGCTGGGACATGTGCTCGAACTCCACCATGAGATTAGAAATGGGAGACAGCAGGCAGGAAGAGGACAGAGAGGAGCGGGGAGACACCTTGTCTCCATTCTGAGTCCTAGTTCTGGAGGACGAGCATGCTCTGTTTTTGCAGACAACACCAGGTGACTGGAAGCCATCACTGCAGCAGCACAGAAGATCCTGTTCAGCAGCTGTCTCGATCAGGTCTGCCCCACGGTGGTGGAGTGGAATGTGGAACTCTCGGCCACCCACAGCTCCTCTCAGGATGTCCTTGGTTGCAGCAGAGGAGGTGATGCTGGTAAGTGCAGCATTCTGCCGGTTTTTAATCTCCTCAAGGGTGATGTCATCACCCTCATCCAGGAAGGCACCAACAGAAATCGAGTTACAGAACTTTTTGGGCTTGCCTGGAAGCAAAAATGAAGAATAACCACAAACTACTCATCATCAAGGTGTAACTCCATTTAATTTTTTTAGATAACCAATTGTGAGGGTCTCCAAAATACTTTGAATAAAGCTCACATCCAATTTGTTAACTATGTCTGTAAACATTACACTCACAACACAACATTTCTAAAAAGATTTAATCACCATTTTCCATCAATGCAGTTTCAACTTTTTCAGATAAATAGAAAGATACCTGGGGATGGGGTTTTAAACCTGTTGCTGATCTCATTCTCTCCAGGTCCTTCATGAGTCCGTGGGCTGAAATCCTTCCTGCTCAGATACTCCTCTAACTTGCGGAGCCCCTCAGCTGATGACAAATCTACAAAACTGTCCAGGAAGCCCCAGTACTCAGCCCAAGGATGTCCCTTCTCATGGGCCAGATCTCTGATACCAGAAAAGAAACAATTTCAATTATTACTTATTGCCGTGACCCTAGATTTTATTTCATCCAACCCAATTACAATAGAAAGGAAAATTATGTGAATACATTGGATTATAAGAACAAATATTTTCAACACTCTTAAATAGTGCAACCATCATGCCTCAGAATTGGATTTTTTTTTTTTTCAAATTTTGATGTTGTTCCTCGACAAGAGGATAGTCAATACTGCCAGAGTGAAAACTTTGTTCCACCAGCATAAAAAGTCTCTGTTCCTATGTGCAGGTGCAGACAGTACTGTCTTTTTTATTTTTTAAATGGTGTAGATGACATAATTCTTTTTGAAAAGCTATTCAGTTTATATGAATAAACTTGCTTTTCCATTTAGATCCTGCATACATTCCGTAACTATTCCTGTGCCAGGTCTTACATTTGTTGTAAATTGCATAAATTGACATTTCACTAGATATTTACATTTATTTCAAGGAGACAGATATTATCTTTGTATGCTGTATGGCTGGACTAATTTACAATCTCAAAATACATAGTTAATGTGATAGTGTTGCATGTTATGACATACTAATGCATGGTACATAAAGACACATACATATAGTGTAGCATAATAGTCAAAGCTCAGGAATAGCACTTCAGTAGCACTGCTGTATATTTGGAGATGCTACATGTAGACAGTTGTGAAGGAAATAAAAGCATTAAAGTTTTGGATGTACCTGCCCACTCTCTCTGCTCCTCTGTCAGGATCCGACTTCAGAATGTGGTGGAAAACCTCTGCCCGATCTCTGGGTGGCGTCTTCCAGGACCGCCGAAAATCATCTGCCTACAGTGGTGGACAATTTGCTTTAGGACAGACATTTGCCACCATTTTCAATGGTAGTTTTTATGTAAAAGGAATTTTTTTTAAATGGAGGCAAGTGGGTAATGGACTTGCTTGAGAAGGACACAGCGGGCCAGCAAAGGCTGTGACAGTCATTAAAGGATCCATGGGGCTTTTCGTGTGCCGCTGGATCAGTGACAGACTTTCTGAGGACTCTGGTGACCATGGCGCACCAATTATGGGCTGACAGGTGTTGTCACTTGCCCTCAGCAAAGGAATATAGCAGCGGTCTTCAAGGAAACAACATACAACAGAAAGTTCATACAAGTTTGACTGATATAACTTAATTCAGGATGCATCAGAGAGCAATGGTTGTGTATTTAAAATGAGGATGGTGCCGGTGGGATTAAATTCTAGTCTAGGAGTGTTGTCACGTGACTGCTGCATGTGGTACTGTCAGTCAGTGAATTTAAGCAACACGTTGATCTTCATGGTAAGAGCCACACTCCAAGTCTTGCAATTCAACCACAAGATTTATCACTCTTTTTTTCCTTCTACAACTCTGACACATTCTCATGTAATGCAAAACAGTTTTAATGATAGCTTCAATTCTGATCCATTGATATCAGCTCAAAGAACCTCAAATTGCTAAATACCATTATCATCCATGCAAAAAAGTTCTTACCCGCACCTCATTATTAAAGAGAATTAGGCCAAATTATAACCATAGATATAACAGACTGTGTTTATAATACCAGCTCGCTCTGTGTGTAGAGTTGAGTGTGTGTCTAGGACACCAGCAGAATGTGCTACACTCACATTTAGTTTCATGAGAAATGTGTACACCCTTACCCTCCAAGTAGTCACTTATCCTCTGTTTGACTTCTTGGGTATTATTTTTTCTGCTACAAATAACCTGTTGAAAGGAGGACAATGAACATAATGACAAATCCTGACATGCAGCTGTTGTGGGATCAGCTGAGGAAACAATTTGCACATTAAAGTTCAGTTTTGTTTAACTGGGTTAGGCATTTGTTTTACAGCTCTTGCATGTATGCACCGACATAGATCCGTTCTATTTTGATCCCCAATAAATAAAATTACATCTGTGTTCAGTGATTTCAACCCACAGGTACTATTACCTAAGCTAAAGCACTTCTTTCACCTTTGTCTCTTGCAGCAACTGCAATATCATTATATAGTACCATGTGAAACATCAATAACAACGGGGCAAGGCAACTAAAAGGCTCAAGAAACTAGTGAAAGAAGCAACAGTGACAGAGTTTAAGAATTACTTAACCTCCATGCCTATATGGTGACTCAGAGCTTAAAAAAAGAAGAAGCAAAAGTTCATTTATGTCACCTTAAAGAAGAGTTAAAACACAACTCCTTACATCATAAGGCTTTTGCCCATCCTTGTTCATACAGTTCTTGTCAGTGTCAGGATGTGAGCACAGGATGTTGACCACATCTGGAGAACCAAACTTACAGGCAAAGTGGAGTGGTGTTTCAAAACCCTGAGGAAGGGAGAGAGAGAAAAAAAAGAAATATTAAGATCACAGCCCATTTGTTTGGAAATGATCTAGTGCAATCTAATTTGGTTGCGTTATGGTTTTGAGATGAAAAATAACTAACAGCCTTATCTGGAGTATTGAGGTAAAGATCTACAATGTAGCGGATTCGCTTCTGCAGCATGACTTCTTGGTCATCTGGATACATGAGGCGCATAAATTCCGGGTTTTCTAGGGTGTTTAGCAGCAGCTGGGCGATTCCTGCCTGGTTCTCCTTGGCTGCCACATGCATGACATTGTACCGACAGCCCTCCTGATAAGACAAAACAAAGTAACAACTGTATATATCTGGAAACATCTTCTAATATTTTTATAATTCTATAATTTGCAGTTATCAAAATTAGGGAGAAGCTTAAGTAATTCCTGAAGTAAACATACTTACAATTAGACAAACTGAGTCTTAATAATTTTAAAGTAAGACTTTTAAACCTACACAGATATAAAATAAAATTTTATATAAAAAAAACATGACTTAAAAACCAAGTTAGCTGCAAAGTTCTAAAATGTACAGGAATAATAAGAGCAAAACAATTAATTTTTCATTAGTCCTATGCAAGCTTCCAGTCTTCAGTGATTCTTAAGCTGAAATATTAGTTTGTTTGTTTTTTCAGGAAAATACAACACTTTTCTTGAACAATTTTATGACTTTGCAAAGGAGAAAAGCCGCTGAGATGGTGTTAATGAGGTTTCTACTCACAGGTAAAGGTTTGACTACACCCTACACTATACTAAGCCAGAAAAACCGTTCTATATTTAACATTAATTCAGTGTTTCTTAATCCTAGTCCTCAGTATCCACTGCCATGCATGGCTGAGATGTTTCTTTGATCCTGCCCACCAGATTGAAATGAATGGGCCAGACAGAAATTAAATGTTGTTAAGGTACAGATCTAGAAAAAATAGGAACATTTCTGCAGCAAATGTCTATGCAACAAACTATGCCTGTTGTTTATCAGTGGGAAATGTTTGGAATCACTTTTACACTTCCCTCATTTGCCTCTAAATACAAACAGGATGACAAGATTATGATGATGAAGGAGATTCAGATTTCTTTTATGAAGACAGATGAACTTCAGAGCAGGACAACCATGAATGCAGAACTCTGCCAATCAGAACTTTATGGTACAATGGTCTAGTTGAAGCAACTCCTTACTAAACTACACACCAACCAAGCAAGAATAACTCAGCTTAGGTGAAACTTAAACCCCATTAATACAGTCAGTTTGTTAAATCATTTAAGCAACTTCCAGCTTGCTGTGCTGAGGCAAAACTCAAGATAATTCATTCTGCTTCTTTGTCAGCTTAAGATGTAGTAACAGAGGCCAAACAAAGGGCAGTAGCTCTCTGTAAGGACATGCTGACACCATGATGATAAGAGCAGAGCTTTTCTGTCTACCAAGTTGGTACAGAACCAAATATTTTTTGGACACCACTTAACAGATGTTCACAAGTTTGTTTTTGAAAAGGGGACTTCTTGTGCTGCCAAAGTGATGAATTCAATAACAAATAAGAGTCATTTCCAGCTCAGGGTAGGAAAAAAAGAAAAACAAAAGCACAGACAAGAAGTCAAGTTTTCCTAGTCAGGATATAAAACATTAGATAAATTATTGATACAGTGTAGTAGAACCATAAACTGCTGAGAAAAATTTGCTATAAAAGCGTATGGGTAAGAGAGTTTAGACCCTGTTTTCTCAGGTGCAGCAAATGCAGCAAGAGCTAAGAGGAAGACTGGATCATTTCACTCTAACCCGAGTCTGTGATGTCACAGAAGAACTCTGTAAATCTGAATGACTCACAGGATTACATATTACTCTGAATTACTCCTTCAGTGTATTTCTTCTCTAATGGTTATTTTTTACCTACAGGTGAAACAAAAAGGTTCAGAAATTTCAAACAAAAAAATACACATATCTACACACAGCACAACAGCCATTCACAATGCTTCTCCAGTTAATTTGTTATATGGGAGTGAAATGTGAACTCTTGAATTTTTATCACACATTTTTCCCCATCTCGTCTCTCTCACACACATGCATGCACACACGCACACAGACATGCAGCCCCGTTGTGCACTGGCCATAAAAACAATTGATTCCAGCTGATACTTAATGCAAGCAAACATGAACTTTCTATTCTCACCTGGACAACTGTTGGATTATCCCCTGACCCAATGAGATAACGTGGGTTGCTCCAGACAAGATCGCTGAAGGCTGTCTCATCACCCTTCTCCACACTTTTCCTTAGTTTGGCCGTCAAGTCCTGGCTGCGTGGGCTCTTAAAACTGTTGGCTCGTTCCCTGTTGATTGTATCAACCTCCATGTTCTCTGCTGTGGAATGAAAGATGAGTTAAGGCCACAGCAGCATAACAATATTGAAAAACAACCTCTTGTCCTGGTCAGAAAGTAAAGATCAGCGTGCATCTGTACACTTACCTTTGCCAGTAATCAGGCTGGATTTGATAGGAGATACACAGGGTGTTGATTTGCTGGGGGAGGGAAAATAGTCACAGATTCCCTTTGCAAATTTCTCTGCATCTTCACGGTTGGAAAAAGCTTTGAAGCGGGCCCCCTTCATCAACTTTACAGCTTGAAGTGCATCCTTCTTATCCTTATATATGTGTGCTCCATCTACAGCACAGAAAAAAGGAATATGTGCACAGGTCTAGTAGTGCATGAACAAGCAGGGACACAGTCAATGCTTGCCACAGTTTTATCTAAGTGTCTTGTTTAGCAAACCTCCTTAAAAACTGTAAACTGCAACATTAATATAATGGGCTCCAGACTGATTATTTTTTGAGGAATTGCAACAAAATTTAATGATTAGTTGCACCAACAAAACGGATTTTTTTTGCATTATTGTTTTTAATCATTATTATAAGTATATTTTATGAATTGCTGAAGTGAAACCAGAAATCAGGTGTTCATGCCGATGTCTGTTCTTGTGTAGAGCTTGCCTGATGTCTTTATAGCAGAGTAGAGTAAGAAAAAAAGTGAGCATGTTGTCACTGATCTGTGTTCAATCAGTAAGCTGCTTACTGTTGTTTGCACTTGCTTTGCCCTTTTCACTATCAGTACACTTCTTAACTTTCGGTCAGATCCTCTTGCGACACTACAGTCCCAAAGGGATCAGATGTGGGATCAGCAGGTGAACCCAGATTGATTAAGATCAAAACCAATTCCTACCGACACGGAATATTCACACAGATTTATTAGAAAGAAAGGAATGCTGTGTATTTCATGTACCCATATCAGTGTGTCCCCCAATATTTGTAAAGATTTACTGACCCAACCACAAAGTTAAATCACAACAGTATGATGGGCCACCTGGACATAGCCAAATGTACTAATAAGCTGCAGGTAGCTGAAGGCACAATCAATGCAACAATCTACATAAGAGAGTGATCACCCAACCCTGTTTTAAAAGAAGGGATGTCATTCAACTATATTTATGGGTCTGCTCATTTATGGGAAAATACTCTCACTGAAACAGAAATTAGTAGTAAATTTAATTAAAATAACATCATATGCCAATAAACAAAAACCTCAACGCTTTAATGTTCATGTGATCAAAAGCAAGTTTCAGACTACGTGATTTTCAGAATCAGCTGTATTCAGCTCATTAGTGGTACATTCAGATGACAGGACTTCCTGTTTGGCAACAGAAAATCCTGTCTGTAAATCTTGTACTAACCTTTCTGTTCATATTTTGTGGTTCATTACAGACGGAGGGTCACAAGTGACAGGACTGCCAGTGACTTGGTCACCCATCCAGTCTGAATAATCATATTTTGTCACCAAAACAAACATGGGAAATGAAGTATAGCAACACACAAAACACAGATGATTATCTGAAAATGGTCCAGCAGAGGAAACAAACTGTTTGTGCTATGGTTTTCTCAGAAAACAAACAACAAAACGAGAAGACAGAGAACTTGTGTAAAGAAGTGTATTAGTACATGCAACTAGAGATCATTAGGGTTAAAGATAACTTTGATTGCAGCCCTGACTACCATAGCTTATCTCAAAATAAAGCAAGGATAATTTCACACTGTTAAATAACTCCTAGTACCCTTAACTATGACAGACCAACCCATCAGGAACAGCAGCAAGACGCCTCACCAGGAAGGCCAAGCTCTTACTGACTTGTCTGGTGAGCCAGGTCAGCAAGTAGAGTAGTAGTGTTGTGCATATGACTACTATTCAGAAAGTGAGTACACTTAGTGCTGAAAGAAAATAAGTAGTTATCCTCCACATCCTTGATACATACTTTTTATTAAACCATGGATTACTTTTTGTCCTGCTAATGCTCATTTGAATATTAATTTACATATCTGTCATATCCAGCCACTTTTTTTACAATCCTGGAAATGTGCAAAACAGTCGTGACAATCTAAAGGTTGTCTAGTTGAGATGAAGAGTAAAGCTGGAAAAGGTAAAACAAGCCACATTCCCTTAAACATGTCATGGATTGTAAATTCCCAAATAAAGAAGTTGTAGCCTCAATAAAAACATGGATCTTTCAAGACATGTGAGGTTCGAGAGATCAAAAGTCAAGTGGCATATTTGATTGTATTGCGATGTTGGTTATAGACTAATTTCTTACTGTCAATAAACATAGCACTCTCTGTAGCTGATTGCAAGTTTTTTTTTTTTTTACTATTTTCCTTTCTCTCTACTCAGCCTATCAAGCTACATTCTATTAATGGTCATTAAAGTGCTTTTGGTTTTTAGAGTTGCTATAAATGCAAGATTTAGCATCTATTTAGGAGCTATATTTGTATACATATACATACATACATACATAGATATATACATGTATACATAGATATGTACATATAATTCAATTTTATTTATATAGCACCAATTCACAACAAAAGTCGTCTGGAGGCGCTTCACACTGCAGGGTAAAGATAAAACAGTGTTACAAGGAAAATCCCAACAATCCAATGATTTCCTATGAGCAAGCACTTGGTAACGGTGGGAAGGAAAAACTCCCTTTTAACAGGAAGAAACCTCCGGCAGAACCAGGC
>JAOWBL010000024.1:11694978-11708078 GCA_028564865.1 Zenarchopterus dispar | reverse complement strand
TATATATAGAGAGAGAGAGAGAGAGAGATAGAGAGAGAGAGATGTGGTACATTAAGTAGAATTATATAAAAGAACAAAATAACAAATTTATGAATAATTTGGGTTTGCTTCATTTGGTTGGCAACCAGCTCAGCCAGTGATTGGCTGTCATCACATTTGCTGCTTAGCAATTAGCACTATATTGTCTCTTGAGCATAGCTTCTGAGCTGTGAATAAAAGATATAGAGAAACATAATCATGCATATTTTAAAGGGAATATGTTTTGTTTTTTGGTTGGTGGGTATTGTACTTTCTTTACATTTTACAAGCCTTTGCAGAAATGCCTTTGTAGGCAAATTAATCTGTCACATAGTTATGAAAATACTTCATTTTAGACCTTTTTATGTAAATGTACTATTTTGTTTTAAAGTGGAATGTATTCAGTTTCATCAGAGGCAACTTTACGTTGAGGCAACTTTATGTTTTTATTAGTGGGCTGACATGGTTTTATATGGATGTTTTATTTTTTAAATATGTTGTTAAATCATAGGCTATAAATTTCATAGTTTCATATATAACAAGAAATCTTTACACATGGAAGCCAGGAACTAGGTACACATCTCTGCCAGTGTCAAACTGAAGAAATACTTGTGACTATACCCACACCATGAACTAAATCATAATTCTCATTCTGTGGCTTGGAAAAACTTCCCCCCTCCCAGGTGCCAACAGTTCTGATCCCAGTGATGAGCCTGGAATGCTCTGCTAACTGAGCTCTGGAGAAAAATGGTCATGGCAATATCCATATTCAAATAAACCTCACTCTTGGCCAGTGCACACAAACCATGTTGTCACCAGCTGGCAGTGGCTCTCACTGCCTTCAAATTCTGAGCCACTTTTGATTAACGTCTCTATGGCTAATCATGTGCGTGGGTTGTGCCAAATTGGACAAGCTAGGCATGGCTTGCATTTACCTTGAAATTTCTCCCTTTCTTTCTTTTTTCTTTTGGACATATTCAAAGTACTACCCACCCCTTCCCTAAGTCTTCTCTTGTCTGGTGTCCATAGATAGAACAGAGAAGGTGGTGTGGCGGGATGATGCCATTCTGTGAGTTCCCTAACGAGAGGACTGCCAGATGCACCCAGCTGCATAAATGTTATTCTCTTTTTTTTAATGGCTTGTGTACATAATATGGCCAGCGTGGGAGACTGTGAGGTTCCACTAAAGGCTGGAAAAAATCCTCAGAATTGAATCAGAGTGGAAAACTTATTTTGGTTGCTGGCTCTTCTGGGTCTCCATCTTTTCCATCTTCCTTAATTCTCCTCTACTCTCTCTTGGCTCACATGCTCTCTAAGGTTCCTTTGTGAGTGATAAACAGTATAGTCTTTATCCCTGGTTGCTTTAGTTCTTCTTTTCTCACAGCAGTAGTGCTGGTGGTGTGAGACAGAAGGAATATTTGTCATAGGTCCAGAGGTGCAAAGACATTAGACAGCACTTTGTCACCATGGTTTGGAATTCACACCATTTGGCTGTTTCCAAGTCAGCCCCTTAACCAGTAACTGGCCTGGTTTCTGTCAGCTGCCACTGTGTTGACACTGAGGGCTAAAAAAAGATGGCACATGAAGGATGGATGCTGCTAGCCTTTTTAGGCAGTCAAAACAACATGCACTGTACAAAGAGTGCTCTGACAGCAATCCACTGCCAAAGTTCTTGACTTGGTGCTCTTTCTCTAAATTCAGTCTGCTCGGATATAGTTCAGTGGCTCAGAATGGCTCTTGTCAGGGTTTGCTAACCCCTGCTGAGAGATAGACTTGGACTCTGAGCAGAGCTGCAGACTCCCAAATCACCAGGCTGAGTAAAGACTCCAGCAATCCAAATCTGATCAGGGCAGGGACCTCCCATCTTATTACCCATTTCTATTAGCGGCTCAGAAATGCCTTCATACATGTTGTATCAGTGGGGTAAGAGGGAGTGAAAGAGAAAAGGAGCTTGGGCTCAACCATTCATTTGTTGCCCATGTTATTAGCTTGGCACTGTGTTATTAGCTTTCATTGTGCTCTATAAAAGCTCTTTAGGCCTCTTCCACTGCTTTCTGAATCTGGGGTGACCTCTGTGCCAAATGGTTTTTGGAGGTCTTTGAGACCATGAAAATTCAATCCCGTACCCTCAGCATTGAGGTTTCTCACAGATAAAGGAGGAGGATTAGTGGAACAATAAAACAATGTCTTACCTCAGATACCACTGTATCCTATCAATTGGGATTATGTGTGACAAACTGTTACATAAAAAGCTGTCAGAGTGACACTGTTAGATCAAATACTAAATTATGATCAAGTAAATATAGAAATTCATGTACAACCCTCATTCCACAAAAATTGTGATGTTGTGTAAAATGCAACCAAAACATAATGCAATAATTTGCAAATGTCATAAACCCATATTTTATTCACAACATTGTATAGAAATCCTATCAAGTATTGATAGATACATATTCTACCTTTTCATGAAGGAGTTTTAGCTCATTTTTAATTGATGGCAGCAACATGCATGTGAATAAGTTGAGACTTAGGCAACAAAAGGCTGTAAGGGAAGCTGAAGAGTGGAGAGGCAGTTGGTCCTGATGACCTGTTCAGGTATGGAAGTGTTGGGAGACGTTGCAGAAGAGTTTTTAACTCACCACAATTCAAAAACTAGCAAATAGTTTGAGTTCACACTTTTGAGGGGAGTGGTAACCAAGTGGCTACAGAGGTGGGTTTGGGCGTAGAGGATCCAGGTTCAGTCCCCCAGGTTAACAGAGGTGAGCCACTGTGGGCTCCTGAACAAGGGCCTTAACTCCTAACTGCTCTGTGGATGCTGCAGCTGTCCACTGCTCCTAGTGTAACTAGTGATAGGTTAAAAGCAGAGGACAAGTTTCAGTGTGTTTTATAAGATGTGTACTGACTATAATAAAGCTTATCTTAAATCTATCTTATCCTAAAACAAAAATTGAAAATTAACCAGTGGCCATTGAAACTGAAAATTTGTTTTGAAAAGTTTTGTGTTACCATGGACACTTTGTCTTCCTCAATTCAAAAGCTTGCATTTCTGATGGTAGATGGGTACATTAGTGACTATATGGAATGGGCAAGTTATACATCTTCAGATGTGTAACCCTTTTCCATAATGCTCTAAGGAAGAAGAGACTCTACAAAGTTATAAATATCAATGCTAAAAGGTGTATTCACTGGTTTTAGAGTGACATATTCTCCCATACAAACATCTTTTTCAGGGAGGACTTTGCATCTTTTAACAAAATTACAAAATGTGACAAAGAAGACCCAAGACTGTTGAGCACCTTCAATCGTATATCAAACAAGAATGAAACAGTATGTCTCCTAAAACTCTCATAAAATTCAAAATGAGTCTTTATTTGCCCACCAGTACGAATGAGATCTGGGTTTGAGAGTTGCAATTCATTGTATCCTGTTTTTACTTATATTTATACAGCTTCCCAACTTATTTGGAATTGGGGTGGTATACTTTCAGCAAAATACATTCAGACACAAAAAAATAGTTTGACACATGAGGAATGAGTCTGAAAGGGGGCTGACAATTGCCCCTTCTCTTATAATCCACCTTGGGTTGAATATATTAGGCAATATCAATTGATTCCCATCTCATGATGGAATGTGTGCTGAAATAAATTGACCCTGCTAGACGATGAGCGAAATTGATGGAGCTTTTTATTGCTTGAGGGCTGTTCCACACTCAGCAGTAAAATGGATTGTGCACAGGACAAAGTTGTTGAGTCTTGGGAAAATTTAAGGTGTATGGATTTGTTATACCAAAGCCAGTATGGTAAATAATACAGGAAAAAAAATACTCTGTACTTGTTATAGGGGCTGTGTAGCCTCTATAACAAGTACAAAGGGTTAGGTGCCTGTTGTTGACTAGATTGTTAGGACTACAGGCACAGGGTGCTAAAGTGAGGTTGGCTACAGACAGATGCTACCCGCAGAAAGAATATGTGGTTCAATTACCAACAGCCTAAATTGAAAGTGATAGTGATTTAAGTCTTCCCAATACGCCAGCCACATTCTGGCAAATAGTCTTTTCACAGAGCCATTTTAAAAACCCTGCTGAAGTGTGTGAGACACAGGAGCGCTATTGATTTTCAATAACATCCTCTAATGACCTGGCCGTGGTTTGATCCACGCTACCATTATGGGCTGCTACCAGGGGGATGGGATTGGTGAGGCTCACAGCACACAGCAGTGAGATGAGTAGTTGGAGCATTATCGGGATGAATTGGCTGTCTCTGGACAGGCGGCAAGCACAGCCGAGGTCTTGTCAATAACAGGATGGTGAACCACAGGACTCCCTCTGTGGCCTACTTCTTAGTCATTAGAAAAGCAGATGAGTGGTGTGCCCGAGGAGAAGAGGCATAAAAGAAAAGAGAGTAGCCTCTTCTCTACTGTCCGATAGCCTGCCTCTCAGGCATTGCTCCCCTTAATGAGTCCAGACTGCAGGTCAATATGCCGCTGGGCTGCCGGTCAATACCGGTTACCTGCAACACAAACACTCAAAACCTGCTTTCATACAAAATCAATCTTCTATTAGTCCCTCTCTGTATTGCTTTGGCCTGATCTTGTCGATCCCCAGTGAAGAGCTTTGCAGCCCGTGTATGACAGATTATGGTTAAACGATGACTCAGGCTACTTGCCCCGCTAAGGCGTTGCCTTTATGATTGTAATAGCTAGACATCAGATGAACAAATACTCTAAAGGCTGAAAACTGAATAACAACCCTTATTGGCAAATATGTCAATCTCATACAAACATACTAAGTAAGTTTGGCTCAGACACAGTTACTGCTTGTAGCTGGTAGGATGAAAGATAGGCAGGAAAAACTTTACATTAGGTCCAAACTTTATTCCATACATTTTAAACCATGACTGTTCATTTCCTTTTTTTATTCACGCCTAAAACTCTACTTGTTTTGTATACAAGAGTCTAAGAAAAACAACTGCACAACACCACAAGGTTGACAGAGAAAGTCCTTTTGCCATCCACTCAAAAGTGTCCTCTATTTCTGTCTGGGGCTGGTCCAGTTTGTGACCCAGAAGTCTCTTATTAAATCCCATGATTATTTCATTGGTACATATAAACATGTGTTAATCCAAATTTCTCTCAGTGCCACCAGTGTTACCAGCTTCCTCCAATTGTTTTTTTTTCATTTCTTTTTTTTAGTAGGGTGCTGTGTGCTGCTTTGCATAGATTGCTCATGATCCATCTAGGCCACCATACAACACCCTCTGTTTATTCTTCCCATCCATTGGGCCAACCTGTCTGTTATGATGTTCAACAGGCAAGTGTTTTATTTAATTTTGTTTTTTCTAGAAATTGTTAAAAAGACTAATAAATTTACATTGTAATCTTGCAGCGAAGAATATCAACAGGTTATTTACATCAGTTTTCTATACAGAGACTCAACAAAGACCTCATAATAATATATTTATCTGCATATCTCAAAGGCAAAGCAAATGAACAGAACAAGTGGGTAATGTAGCAATGTACATTGTCATCATTGAGGATATCCTGGTACCATGAGGTTAAATCACTGATGGGTGAAACCAAAGTCACGTCTTTACATTATCATGAGGGAAATGTCTCACAATCAGTTTGGATAAATAGTGTAAAGGCAAGACTAATACACAAAATACAGAAAATCCATAGAAATAATATCTATACATGGAACAAATATAGGAAACATACAAACTCATCTCAAGAATTTTTCTTTTCATCACAAAGCAGAAAAAGGTGTTGGATTAATATATTATTAATTATCAAAGATTTATGTCGGGAGCAAACATAAACATATCTGTGTTCTCTTTACCGACATTATTAAACCACCAGCCTACTGAAGATTAAGTCATGGCATGTGCTTAATCAGTTGTACACACCTTTAATTGTACAATCATACCCTTTCCCTTGGGGAGTTCCACTCTTCTCTGGTGAGGAGCAGTGCATTTTATTCACAACAAGATACCAGGTAAAAGGCATGGGGCTTGTGAGTGCTCTCACTAAGACTTTTTGTGCACTTTTCCAAGAGGCTACCGAGCTTCTACTTCTTTGGTGTTGCGAGATGGAGAGTAGTCCCGTGGGTCCTGGGGGGTAGTGAGGGGGGTAGTCCTCCTGGGTGAGATTGGTCTGGCGCCACCGGCTGGCACTAGAGGTGGGGGTGCACTTAGTGCAGCAGTAGGGGGGGTTCTGTTCAGAGGGCCATTGTGTCCTGCTGAGGGGCTGAGTCTTGGGTAGGGCATGCCACCTAGGTGGGGCATAAAGGGAGACATGTGAGGTAGATGGCCCTCCATTGGAGACTGATGCAGCTGATGGAGGCGTGCTCTGTCCAGCTCCTCCCGTAGGTGGAGACGCTCTCGCTCTTCTGCCTGCTGTCGCATCCTCTCATGCTCCCTCCGCACCTCCAAGAGGTGCTCGTGGTGAGAGTAGTCATGAGCCTCCCTTTCACGGTAGGCTCTCTCCTGTTCGTATATGCTGGGGAAGCGGTGTCCTTGTTCAGCTCTGAGCTGGAAGTCCATGCGCCGTTGTAAGTCCAGGCTGCGGTAGGCCTCTCGGAGTGGGTCCCAGGGGAAGGCTGTATGTTGCATGCGCTCTCTTCCTGACAGTGGGCTCACTCCCATGAAGGGAGTCATACGAGCTCTGTCTAGCACATTGAGGTTGCCCATTTGGGGCATGGCACTCATAGAAAGTGGCAGAGAGTGTGCCATGGGGACACCATGAAGGCCAGGTGTTGGGATATCACTACCTCTGGTTGAAGGAAGAGGAGGCTGTTGGGACAAAGGTGGGTGGTGGTGGTGTGGGTTTCCTGGTTGACTGACAGGTACAGAAAGGACTTGGGCCTGTGGTTGGGAGGCCGGCTCTGAGCTGACCACCATAACTTCTTGCTCCTCCTTCCGCTCCTCCTTAATCTTCATGTCATTTTTCACATTGTGGAGAAGTTCTACAGGTGGGAGATCTTTTCTCTCACTGTCCTTGAGAGTCAGTGGAGGCCCACCTGTCATCTTTATGCCTTGATCATGGACCGCTGGCTTGGAGTAAGGAGAAGGAGAACGCTGTGCAGGTTTGATAGAGTCCTCTGAGGATCTCCGCTCCAGAATCTCCTTGCTTGGTGATCGGCTCTCCTTCACTTTCACATCTGCTAATGTGGAAGACTCTCTGTGGCGCTCCAGTAACTCCTTCTCAGAATCCCGAATCCGGTCTGTGCTGCCACCGTGATGACGACTCAAATCGTTTTGGCTGCTTGAGCGAATTAGGCTGCTGATCTGGTAGCTGACGGGTGCCGAGGCAGGGGATGAATGGTTGGAGTGGCGGTTCCGATCTACAGAATCCCTGTAATGACATAACATTTTAGTTAATTCAGCAAAAACTATAAATATCTATATTCAAAATCTTAAAAAAAAAAACTAGTGCCTGAGCTCACCTGTCCTTATCCTTCTCATCTTTCCCAATGGAAGAGTCTCTTTTCTCTCTTTCCCGTTCTCGCTCTCTGTCTCTTTCTCTTTCTCGCTCTCTCTCGTGGCTATTGGCTGAGCTAGTTCTCTCAGGATCTGTGGTTTTGGGCCACTGTGGTGGGGTGGGGAAGGACGGTGGTGTGCGTCGAAGTCTGTTCCAGGTGTCATGGTGGGGGCTGCCAAATGTGGGTAGTCCCCCTGGCCCCTCCTTGGAACCAAACACGTTGTTGGACCCTGAGGGAAAGAAGCAGACAGGCGTGGACCCACTGTTGGTTAATTGGGCACAAAATCTTCTTATGGACACCTAAGATGAGAAAGACTCAACAACAAAAGCTGCTTTTGTCTTTGTCTCTGGAGGTTCTCCCACTGAAGCTGTTTAAAAGAATAAGAGGTTAATGGCTCCCCCACCACAGTAAAAAAAAAAAAAAAAACACAAAAAACAAACAAAAAAAAACCTCATTTGCTTTAAGACTAAAGGGCTTTTCCCACCTCCTTTTCCTGTACCGGATAAACAGGGGAGAATTGCTTGCCCTCTGGAGCGGAGAGCTGTGAAAAGCCAAGGGAGACCTTAGCATTCCACAGCATGTCTATTGAAATCACATCCATTTTCACAACAGGGTGACTGATTTGGCACACAAAAAAATAGGAGGGATGAATAAAAAGAGAGGAAGGCAGAGAGAGAAGGATGCAGAGGGAAAAGAGAAGACCCTCCATGGTGATGCAGAATGGACTTGTCAAATAATTAATAGATGAATTGCCACCAAACAGTAGAGCTAAAAGCGTCTGTTGGCAGCAGCGCAATCAGATTAAAGCCAGTCCGTTGGAGACATCACTGGTGGATGAAGTGGAGGCAGGGAGGAGGCTTGCTGTGGTGCGTGCTGTACTGCTTTGTTGGGCTTGCTTGGACTAGGGGCTGTTTTGACACAGAAACTAGAGCTAAGCGTCTTTTTTCCACCCCTTCTGGCTCTTCCTGTGGTCTAATGCCGTCCTGCTCTGTTCTGTTACTGGCCATAGGGGCCAGATTGAAGAGGGGAGGGGGCAGTAGAGGAGGAGACAGGGCCAGCGCTTACCAAGCGAGGGGTTGCCTAATCCTCCGAAGGCACTGCTTGAAAGGTTGCCGAGGCCGCCAAAGGAACTGGAGCGACTGAAAGGATCTGCAAAATGCCAAACAGGGATTAGCAAAAGGGAGGCAGGAGGGGTGTTGGTCAGTGGTGCTTGCCCCAACACCAAACTGATCCACTCTGCTTTTCTCTTACAAGCGAGTTGTTTTTCATCCTTTTTAAATTTTTTTTTTTTTTTTTAGTGTTGCACCCTAGCTCTGTGCCTGATAATCTCACAGGTGGCCTGGATGCTGGAGTCCCTGGTTCTGACTGGAGATGAGTGTTTCTCTCCCTGCTAGGGCAAACACAACATTTCCTGATGGGGAAGTTGGAGTAATGCTGAAAATACACTGACGCGAACTGGGGGGCATTGGGGACTGTACAAATGAGGCTGATTGAACTGGAAATTCAGGGACTCCATTGTTGTGGAATAAAGCCTCTGAACTTACTGGAATACCTCTATTGTTTTTCCACAATATTCATCAGCTGATTTACTATGTCAATATTTCACCAGAAAATACAGAATTTGATGAAAGATTAGGTTAAGATGATCTATTTTAGTCATTTATTGAGCTCTGGGGCATCTTAATGTATTTTTGAAAGGTAATGTTTCATAAAATACCCTTTGCCTCACACATAAATACACAGAGGGGAGATTTTGGTCTAAATCTTCCTCTCTGGTTTTACATGTTATATTCAAAAAGCACAATAAGTGATGGAGATTTTAATTTTGCTCCAAGTGATCAACTTCTCAATGTGGACCTAAGCTCCGTCTTATGTAAAATCCCAAGATGTGACGTAAAGGAAAACAAAAAAATCAATTTTGCAGACTCATAGGATATAGGATTATGTATGATGTTGCACTGCTCACAGATGTCCCAAACAAATGAGAAATGATACATAGTTCTGGAAGCTAAATGTTTTTGTTTTGGACTGCGATAGAGTCAAGTAAAGTTATGCTATGACTCGTCCCATCTCCATCACCATAAATCTGCGTTTGCACAAGAAGAGCTGCAGCTGGGCCACCTGGATTCAAAAATAAGTTTGATATGAACCTGAGTATAAAACTATTTATTTACTTTTATTTAATTCAAACAACACCCTGGTGGCTTGTAGTGGATTTGAAACAGGGTTGCAAAGTGGAGAAAGGAAGTGAGGAATCTACAGAGAGAAAGAGAAGATAAATGTATTTAAAAAGTTGTAAAGATGGAGTTACTTACACTTACCTGCCAAATGGCTAGGAGGCAGAAAGCTGCTGGGATGGGGAGCAGGGCCATAAGGGGAGGGAGCAGGGTGTCCAGAGCCTATCAGAATAGAGAAAATTATAATTATCATGGAGCCAAATGGCAATTATCTCTCTGGGGAACCTTGCAAAGGCAAGTCTAAATTACTCCCTATTAAAATCAATTACCAATGTGACTTGTGCAATTAGCCACAATAGAAAATAGGACCAAATATCAACAAACATATCCTGACCACAACATTACAAACTTGTCTTTTTAATCATGTAAGGTTCATGTGTTAAGAGACGACTGAGAAATAGCACTGACATGCCATCCATGTAATCCTTTTATTGCACCTCTTTTGTATTTCTGCTAACATGGTTACCATTACCCATATCACATGAACTGTTAATAAAAGAGCCAATTACAGGAGGGCCTCTGACAAAGGGCCACATAATTACCAGCCAAAGGTTATCCCCTTTTCTGTTGTCCTCCAACACAGAGCAGATAAGTCAACTACTTCACTGAGAATTATACATATTCATAGATATACCTGACTTACTTTTTTGGCAAAACATTTGCAGCCAAAGTTTTATAATTAAGTTACATGAGAGGTGAAAAAACATAATGCTCTTTCATTTGTCTTTTTATTACATGGGTTCAGAAATGCTAATTTGCATGAAGGCAAACACGACATCCCAAAGATCTGGAAGCTTGAAGAAAGAGATCCTTTGAGCATTTTCAATAGTTCTTTTTAAAAAAAAATCAAAAAACAAAAAAGCTGACCATGACAGATGGTCTAACTGAGGGATTTGACTGACCTGTAGAAGAGAAAAGAGGCCGTGCTAGGTCGTGAGGATATGGGAACCCTGGGAAGACTCCAGGGGCCGGGGGTCGGCTGAACAGATCAAGCTTCCCGTTCATGTCTAGCTTGTGGGGGTCAAGTTGCATTTGCTGTAGTCAAGAGAGGTGTAGATGAGAAGACGCAGACAAAAGGAATTAATTCAGCACATGACAGCTTTCAGGAACAGAGTGAGTGGCAGAGTTTGTCCTCGCCTACACTGAACCAGTGACTGACAATCCCTGTTTTCAGTTCTGCTCAGCTGTGACATAAATCCATGGTAACATGGGTTTGGGAAGGACTGGAACCACTGGGCCACTGGTATCCGCAGAGATGTCCATAGACACATAGACTATACAGACAGGTACAGTCTATGTTCACATGCTGCATTTTGATCAGTTCCACTGTTCAACTAATAACCTTGTGATGAGGCCTAAATATTTTGCTTAGTTTGTAATCAAGTGAAAGGAGCCATGCATACAGCCTGTGCCCATGCTTGGAAAGTGTAATCTTCCAAACTTGTGTTGCTCAAACAAAATGCATCAATTTTCACTGTTTACCTACCAATACGACTTTTTAAAAATCAGTACCATAATTGCAAATAAAGCACCAGTCAAAGATCCAACTATGACATGATGACAAGTCCTGCAGTAAATTGGGTTATTAATCCATAATGAACAGAATGTGTCTGGTTTTACATGATGATGGGATTGCTAGAAGACCCAGCTCACACACCTTCATTTTCTGCTGGTGGTGGTAGATCTGCCATGCGATCTGGACATGTACTGCGCACCACTTGCCAGGTTTCTAAAAATTTAGAGAGAAACTGATGTTAGCCTTCTGGCTATAATATGGAGGAACTAAAGATTTATTCTTGCACTGATATTTTCTGGCCAGACTACAAAGTGAGAACTTGTCAGAATGTTCAAAGAAGGCGACAGATTATGAGCATGACTTTACCCAAATACAGACCTGGAAGCATGATGGGTATGATTGTGAATTTTTGAGGAATTTTTTTAAGGCTTTGTGGCCTGACCAGAGAGATGAAGTGCTTGATAAAAGAAAGAAAAAACAGACAAGACTGCTTACCCTAACAGATGTCCTGAACGGATCACTTATCTGCACAGAGAAATGGACAATCGTTATTATCAACAAAATAGTCAAACAGCCAAACTGGGAAAAAAATGGATATATTTATTTAGATGCACTCCTAGCACATGTGTTCAAAGAGAGACATGAAGAGAAATAAATGTCAGTCAGAGACTTGCACATCCGTCACTCTGACACACATATGCAAGGCAGGAGTGTACAGTTAGGAGGAGCAGACGGACTGAGAGGCTATCAGCCTGATGCTTACCCGTGGATCCTTCTGGAGGAGTGTGTGAGGAACGGCTCCGGGACGTGCTGCCACATCGATAGGATTAGAAGCCTGACAGAAACAAACAGAAAAAAATACCCAGTAAACAACTATCTCTGGATTTAATTAAAAAAACAACAACAAAAAAACACATGGATAACATCATATGCAGAGGATGAAAGAAGATTAATATCACATAAGAGCAAAAGTATCCTTTGTATAGAATTTAAATGAATATTTTTTGTTTTAAACATATCTAGCTACCACTATGAATTTGAATGACTACTATACTGCACTTGTCCTGATAAAAATGGTACCAGACACACAATTAGATGGAAATAATTCTTATGACCTATGTGAGTGTTCTCAATGGAAAGATGTAAAATGGAAGCATGAAAGGAAAAAAAGAATTTTCAAACCAGTAAAAGAATGGTTTTACCCTCCAGCCAGTGATCCTGGCATCAAATTCAAACCTTATTCTTCTTTAGTAGCATTACAATTGACTAATCCTTAACTGCTGTCAGTATATAGCTTAGCAGGGGCTATGGATGCATAAGAGTGTTCTTTGAACCATCTGGAGAGAACTTTGACAAAAGGGTGTCTCTGCGAGTGAGCCCATTGGGAATAGAGCCAGTGGATTTAGGCCAGCTTTGATTGGTAGCTTACTGCAGGTCACAGCCTCTGAGCATCTGCCAGACAGACTCACATCCTCCCACCCCTTCACATCTCCTTTGTCTTTTAAACACACACACAGTGATTTTTTTTTCAATATACATCATGGCTCAGTTCAGCACATATCTTTTGTCCTGGGTCAGACCCATTTAGGTCAGGCACAATAATTAATTAATATAATGGATTTTAATAGATATTGACAAATAACACAAGGACCTTTACTGAAAAATGTACACTAGCACCTTAAAAATAAAGCCCATCTTTAATTTATCATTTCTTGTATGGATCTACTGTATACTGAAAGGCTACTGTGACGGCATTATTAGTCTTGGCCATTCTGACCTATGTCATGACTACAGTTTGTGCAAATTCATGTCTTTGTCCTTGGTCTGCTGTCTGGCAAATCTATACCTTTGT
>JAOWBL010000024.1:11665994-11686613 GCA_028564865.1 Zenarchopterus dispar | reverse complement strand
ACACACACACACACACACACACACACACACACACACACACACACACACACACACACACACACACACACACAAAAAAGATCTGTGCGATGGCACCTTAGTTCTTTTTTTGAACAGGAAAATGAAAGTATTTAAAAACACATCCATATGCAAACAACTGCAAAATGTCTTCAGGCAATTCCCCTTTTTGACCATAAACAAACAATGAACAGCAGAAACTATATGAAAGTTAAGAGGAAGGGAGATATTTTGAAAGAAATTTTAACACTGGCCTATTGACATGCAGACATGAATTGAAAAATAACTCTAAGGGTATAAATGTCAATATGGATGAAGTAATCCCAGATGGAAAACGTTACACTCTGTACAAGCACATAGTTTACAGTATATATTTGGTGAGGTCTGAACCAACCCGAGAAGCAACTAACATGTATTTTTAACAAAGTTATTGGCATAGTTATGTGAGTTTCTGGGAAAGGGAAGGTGACAGGACGTGGGCCACATCTCACCTAATGAAGGTGTAACAAAAGAAATTCTCCTGTAAGGATAGTACGAAAAGAAAAAAAACAAAGAAAAATTCAAACCTAATGAATCATTGTATTTAAAGTACAGGGTTTTTACTACTAGGGGACATATTTGGTACATTTGGGAATAAAGAAAAGGGAGGAGTTGGCTGAAGAGAAGATCGGAGGGGTGGCAGGTGAGTTGGTCGGAAGTAACGGGAGCTTTTGTTTTTACTTATCCTCACATTTCTGGCTTGGGTATGCACCATGGTGGGTGCGGTGGGTGGGGTGAGGATGGCGGCCGGGGGCAGACTGGCGGGGAAGGGCGTGAAGGTGTGCTGGTGGGTGTGTTGGTGCTGGTGCATGTGCTGGTGTTGGTGAAACTCGGCCCTCAGGAGTGACACGGGGGCCAGCGGTGAGGTGGACGGCCCCCGGCCGCGCTCTGAACTTTGAACCAGGAAGCGGTTGTTCAGCTCCTGCCTCAGGAGGTCATGCTCTGTAAGAAAGGAGAGCGAGGAAAACCAAAAGGCAAAAAAAAAAAAAAAAAGGGTGGGGGAGGGATGGGGAAGATACAAGAAAAAAAAAGGCACGGGCGCCCAGTCAGTCTTCACAACAAGGGTAGAAGGAAGAAAATATTCACCTGGCATTCTCTGTTTCTCCAGCTCATGCTGTGAGGGTTTTCTACGTGGGGACTCATTGGTGGTGGTAAGAGAGTTGCCTGTGACAATGTGCCAATCAGAATCCCCGAATGAGGCTGGCAATACATGATTGGTTGGTTGAATGATATCAACAGGCTGGTATCTAAAGACAAGAGAGAACCAAGAGTCATCCCAGCAGAAAACACACACACTCTCGCCCTCTATATGAATGTCACTGCACATCTGGCATACTTATTACATATGTTAGAGAAACCATCACCACTGGAGACAGTTTATTTTTTGCCTTTTACAATAGAGTATAAAATTGAAATGAAGTTGTTGCACCCATTATTGAACTGATACACATTTTACATGTTGGTATGAGAGAACACATCTCTGGTTGTGGGGGTTTACCATGTTAGAAATGACAAAAGTGCTGCTCTCAGCACTTCGTCTGAGATGTCTCCAGATGTCTCCAGCTGGGGCGGCTGTCCAAGAAGTTATATATTTTTCAATGAGTCATCCAAGCCTTCTTACATGCACCTCAGGGCATTTTAAGTATTTTATTAAATTCAATCTATTGATTTGTGGAGCCCTCTGTCACCCCTAAAAGTTAGAATTAGCATTAGTAGGTAACAATTTAAAAAAAAAAAAAGAGTTCTCCAATTTCTCATTGGCAGAAAAAAAACTTTAAACTACAGATGATATGTTTTGAGGAATATTTATCAGCTGGACAAACTAGTCTGGATTCTTGATTTTTCCATATCGCTAAAGGTAAATGCATGAAAAGGCTTTATTTTTACATCTGTAACTGGGTTATCAGCTGTAAAATATCAAGTTTATAATGATTTTGTGACTGGCACAAAAGTTTTGATCTCCAGTTCACCATGACAAGTGGAAAACTGATTTAAAATAATAAGAGAATACTGGAAGCAATCTTTCACTGCGACATAAAACCAAAACCAAATTGCTGTTCTGGTTCCTAACAAAGATGTCTTGCATACTGAAAAAATAAAAGTAAAAATAAATAAATAAAAAGTCAGTCATGGAGAGACCAAGAGTAAATTTAAGATGATGTGGATACTTAGAAAAAGTAATAAACAAGCACTTACAAGCAAGCCATACATGAGCCCTTGAAAAGTTTTCTTTTTTTTTTCTTTCTTTTTTTTTTTTTTAGAAAAAAATAAAAATAGGGCCATATAGTGCATTTATAAAGGATTTTAAGGATAGCTGTCCAGTTCAAATACAATGGTCTTGCACATGTAAACACTGTAACATTGTATATGATTACAATGTCTACATGCCTTGTAATCATTTTACAAGCTGAGTGCAGCTCAACATGAAATACATTGCAGAGCATGAAATGACCACTGAAGTGCAAAAACAAAAGAAAAGAATCAGCATCGTGTGTATCTGAAGTTTGTGTCTGCTGTGGCCAAACTTTACCTGGGTATGGGGTGCCAGCAGGATGTCCAGGCACCACTAAACTGTTGGTCGGTAAGGTTGGTGGTGGCGGCAGTGTGGCTGGAGTTGCAAACATGGCCGAATGGCGTTGAGCTGAGCTCCGTAGGGAGGAAAAGTGTGAGGTAGAAATATTGGCTATTGACAGAGGCAAAGCCGAAGCTGGGGATGGAAGCCCACTGAGGTGAAGGTGAGGGGACGGGGGCAAGTGCTGCTTGGGAAAACCCACTGGACTGCTGCTGTGGCTGTGGATTTAATGGGAGACAAAGAAAAGCGAACTGTAAATTTCCCAGTTTCTTCGTTATGCTGATGTGAAGTTACACGTTTTGCTTTGACGAGTGATTTTGAGAGAAAAAAGTTTTAGTTTCCTGTGCTGAACTAAGAAAAGCCAAGGGCACAACATGAGAATGAGGTGAACTAGTCCACTGTGGAGTATTTTCCAGATTTCCTCAGTGAGAAAGAGTTCATCTGACAGCCTGTTATTGGAAGTTTGTGAGGTGGAAAATCAATATCCTCATGAGAACAGTCAATATCCTGTAGAATATAGAGTAGTCCATTGAACCACATTATATTAAATTTGGAGATTATTGGAGGTTATTTTATCACTGACTCTACTAGATGAGTGGCAGTACATTACAGGAAAATCATGGCCTCAGTGAGCTCCTTTCCCTCCTGACCCCTAGTGATGGATCTGTTTTCTTTCATGTGTTATTTCTGTGCTGTCAAAAACCAAACATGCCAAAATTACCTGATGTCGTGGAGGCTGTTGTACTGCAGTGGGTGACGCACTTGGTGTCTGATGACTGGCCGTGTGTGATGTGAAGAGGGCGGGAGAACACAGGCCTCCTGGTGTGAGTGCAGATGGGGAAGGTGGGGTTGAAGGTGTGGCAGTGCCTTCAGTAGGGGTGGGGTGGGGACAAGGGTTGGAGGTTGCTGCTCCTTCTTAACGCTAAGAGGAGGAGGAGTGGGGAGGCGTGACCTTGGTGGCTCTGGTGGGGCTGCTGCTGCGGCTGGCGCAGGAGAGCCCGTGGGTGCTGAAGCCGGGGTGGGGCTGGGCAATGGAGGTGCGAAGGGCACCTCAGTGTTGCTCTGCTCCTGGCTGCGCTGGAGTCCTGAAACTTTAGCTGAGGTACAAAGCTTGGACTCAGGACTCTCATTCGCTGGCACACCTGAGAAGAAAACATAAGGAAATTTTGTAAATGGAAAAAAAGAAAAAAGAAACCCTGTCAATTTAAAAACCGGAAAATCAAGTCATCTTACAGGCTCTTCTTCATCACAAAAGTTCCAGTGTGCAACTTAGAGCCAAATCTTTGTTTTTGAACACGCACCCAGAAAGAAAACAACCACAAGAGGCAGGAAATCTGATGCTACCCCGACTCCAAAATACTGCTGGACTACATACAAGAACTGACTATGTTCTACTAGGGGTAGAAATACAACCAACCAAAATAGCAAAATTAATACTAAAATAATGCAATAATTGTCCACGGAGGAGACCACACCATTGCTGGCTTAAGAATAAACCAAATTTGACAATGTAATAATGTACCAAATCAGTCTGACATCAAAATTTAAAAAATAAAATTTGAGCCACTGCAGCCTATCTAAATGAGAATAATACAATGTGTGCTTCATCAGAAAAGTAGATGAACCCAAGCAGTAGAAGAACATCTTGTAATGTTTTAAAAGGTTCTGTTTGTGGACCAAGGCTGTGCTCCACAAACAGAAATTCATTTGAACAGGAAAGTTCAAACCATAGAAGATTTAATGCAGTATGATGGTTTTGTGTATATGGATAAGAAAACCAGTTTTTAAACCGTTCCAAAGTTGAACCAGCTCCCTTTTCTCCTTTATGATGTTGTCCCAGTGTGTCTGGATCATGATTTCTTTTGTTTCCTCTCCCTAGGTTCCATTAAGTGTTTAATCAGGTCATTTTCATGCTCGACTATAATCAGATGATCCAATTTCTTCTCGTGATCTAGTCAGTATGAATAAATCACAGCTAATTAAAGTTAAATGTCGGCCCATTCATGGCTTTGCTGGGCACACAATCTGCATGAAATAATTATGTTTCAATTGTGCTGTGAAGAGAGATCGCAGCCTTTTATCCTCTCTGCCACTGAGTCATCCCATCCTTCCTTCCTCTTCTTTCAGGAGAAACAGGAATGCACTGCAAAGCACTCTGAACCTGCCCACTTTGTGTTCACCATTGATCAGGGGGCTTTTCAATAGAGAAGAAGCTTTTATAAATCAGCATTCCTCTGAATGACTTTTCCTTCTTTTGCTTCTGAGGTTTAATTACTGTAATCTTGTGCTGTTGTAGCCGGAAAATAAGAGTGTCAGAGAATGTAGCATTTTGACGCATCTCATACACAAAGAATCTCAAAGTTCATGGTGGAATCTTAATGTCAAAAGACGAGACACTTGGAGATTATCTGCCTCTGCCAGATTTAAATGAAAAGCAAAATGGGCCACAAAGAAACTGAATTAGAGGAAATGGTGGTGGTAGAGTACCAAATTTGTCACTATGGCTCTTGAACTAATCAAAGCTGACACTGGAGGAATTCATGTTAAGCACAGAAACCTCACATGAAAATGACTCAGGGAAAAAAAGTTAAAGAAAGCGAGTATTCATGCATGCATGGGTAGCCAGACAGACGAAGAGAGAGGAGGCAGCCCAGTGGTGATGGTAGTCTCTTTAATCTACTGCTAAAATGCAGCTGTACTTCAGTCAAAAGGGTTAGTAGTGTTTCAATTAAAAAAAAAGCTTCATGGGCATTCTTGATGGTAACAAAAAAAAAAAAAGAAAAAGAAAAAAAATGATAAGAGCTAGGAGCTGCTGTCAAGCCAGTGAGAACTCAGCATGCAGCTCGCTAATGGAATATCCAGTCTCCCATTAACAGCCTGCTTAATCTTTCAAGGATCCTAACACCCATAAAAAGACCAATAAAAAGGCAGGGCAGGGCTTTTATTATTTTATTTGGTGAGCTCCCCTCCCTTATTCCTTGCACTTATGGGAGAACTGGGGCTGGCTAAGGTGTCACAACTTTCAAATGAATGCCGAGGTCTAAGCAATATATAGACCTCCCCATTTATAGAGGTCTGGGACTTGGATTAAACTGTCAGGCTGTTGTTGCTGCAAGAGGAAAAGAGAAGGGAAAAAAGTAAGATTCAAGGCAAAGACAAAGAGAAAGAAACATGGGCATGACACACAAACAAAAGCAAAGAAGTAAATATCCACCGTTGAACTGTTGAGCAGTGAGTGATGTTGCCATGGCAACCGACTTTCAGACACAATGCAAGGCAAATGATACTGAAGAAAGTCTCACTAGGACTGCAACCACTAGGAGACAGAAAGACAGTATTGAGGAGAGGTGGGGGCTTTTTTATGTTATTGCTGCTACATTCAGGCTACAGTGTTATCTTACAGGTTATCTTAATGATGACTTTAATGGACTCTAATGAAGGCGGGAAGGCATCAGATCAGACTCACACACTCACAGCAACACACACACACACACACACAAACACAACAAAAGATGGACACTAAAGTTTTCGATACAACAGAATGCCACACCAGAAAGTGATAAAAAGAATGATTTGTTAGAGAAAACAACATTTTAATGAGTGCAATGACATCATGAAAGATGGGAAAACTCAAGCAGTGTTTGTGTTATACAAGCATAAATATAGAGTCACTGCATTTGATACTCTTAAAAATGCAGACACTTCAAAATATTTAAAAGAAAATGGTCTCTCCGCTACAATAAGAGAGTCCTTCAAAATATCTTTGTGTTGTTGCTTCCTTTCTTTCTTTATTTTATTAGTGTTTTCTCAGCAGCCATATTGAGCGGAAAATCGCGTGTAGTAATTATGCCGCTATGACGGATGCAACCTAAGACTCATATGTAACAAAATCACAGCTATTTTTCAATAAACAGCCCCCTTTTGTTCCAAAACTGCAGAACTGTCACCCAGAAGTTCAAGCATATCAGGAAACAGCATTGTTTTGTTATCATTATTGTCAGGACACAGAAAACGCTTCGCCTGCTGAGTGGGTGGAGGGGAGAAGGCAAGCCACAGGAAGTCATGTGAAACAAATGTCATACATGCGTATTTACAAAATAAAATAAATTAAAATAAAATAAAAAGTAGAAAAATTTGGTCCTGATGCCCTCCAGCTAACCTGTGCAGATGGTGTGAGTGAGTCATGCAGGTTGGAGAGCAGCCTTGTGGTAGTGAGGAGGGTGGCTTTCCTCTTCCATTAGGATTAGTGCACTGCGGGAAACAGGGACATTCCCGAGGGGGTTGTTGGCAGGTCTGCTCACCAGATGACATCTCATCTCAGTATTGATCTTTTTATAGTTGTTCCTGTGGCCCTGCTTACTTGGGGGAATTGAGCCTCGCCCTGGGTGCGCAGGCCTTGGCTTGCAGTGAAATGAGTGCAAGTTAGGAGGGGTGGGATGAAGAAGGACATAGGGATCGAGGCAGCAGACGGACAACAGGCCGCTGGGATTTGCTGGTTATGACTGATGTGTCCAAGAGGGGAATGTGGGATCAACAGTGTCACTGCACAGCTGTTCCTGCCTTCGATATCCTTCACATGTGACCCTGTTTGTCCCTGTGGAACATCTGGACAGCTTGAACCAGTCTGGAATTGTTTTGCACTGAGCTGATCAAGGATTGTTAGCTGTCATCATCGAAGAAACACACAGCTCCTCCTTGTGACTAAGACATCCCTGTTCAGCTGCAACACAGAAACCCAGAGGTCTAGAATTGTACAAATTTGCACTGAAATGGTTTGGGCTGCAAAACCAGCTTTTGGAAACGGGGCACTTTGAAGCTTTCTTTAAACCACTTTATTTTAAACATACACCTGGGTACCTACAAATAGACCCAACGGCCTCATGAATGAAACAAGGGCTCAGGAGAACCTTTGGCCTTCAACTGAAACCCTCAGTAAACTAATGCTGTGGATGCAAACAGGGGTGTTACATAAATTACCTCCTCACTGCTGACACAAGTGCCAGTGTATACAAAAACCAGGGAAACAGAACCTATATGCAAAAAAGCCTTTATAGATACTAGAATATGCAAATTCTCCTCCTGACAAGGAGATGTCATGGGATAAAAGAAACTTAAGGTCAATGGGTGTTCTCTATATTTACTAGGCAAACACTGCGGTTCACTCCCTTCATGGCTTCACCAGAGAATAAACAGTCAGGGCCGTGCAAAATGACATGAACAGACAGATATTTAAATAAAGCCACCTATTCGCAGAAAGATGTTGGAAGATGCTTGAGGTATGTGAGAGTGCAGCTGTCTTGATCTGTCTCCTGTTGGCTCTGGTTGACAGAATACTCTCTTGACGGTTGAGCTCACAATGATTTGGTTTTTGTACCTCTCTAGACGAGCAATCTGAACTGAGCCAAGGCTTACCTCACAAGCGAGCAACTGTGGAAGATGGCTATAACAGATACTGGCAAAAGGCAGGAAACCGCAGTCTTGCCAATCAACACTTCATTGCTGTGAGGTATTCAGTCATGAAGAAGAAGGAAAATAAAAAACAGGAGGATTTCAACAAAATGATTTTGCATGAGAGGAACAGAAGAGCTGAGCAGTACTGAATCTCTGAACTAATAATAAAATAATAGGAGATATTTAAAAACACTTGCTTTCCATCCCACAATTTAATCTGCTTCAAGCATCTCCAAGCTGGTAAAAAAGGGAGCCAAGGCGACATTTTTACAAATCACTCTGAGATGATAATGGTAAGTGGACAGGGTGTGGGTTTGAAGGAGTGGCTGGCCAAGGTAGCTAAATAGTGGGGACAGCTGGCATGTTTCAGTTGTTTCTCTTTGGTCCTTTTCTGCAACTCACAAAAGAGCTGATAGCAAAAGAATGGTGATGGGTGTTAAACTATAACACATCTAGACTAAAAGCTCAAACCAGAAATTGAGAAACTAACATTCAATTCAGAGAGCTGGCAGTTCAAGCTGGAGAATGAATTGGTTTTTCTGCTGTATATCAGATCCCAGTTCAAACTGCAGCCATATGGTGCGAGACACATATGACTGTCACCTCTCATGGCACATATGCTTCATTATCGATGGCAGGTGTACAGCAGGAAGTGCATTTTTAAGCTGAAAAGAGGAAAAAAGAGAGAGATCTAAATGTTAATCTTTTTATGTCATATATGTTCCAGGGATGCTCCCAAAGCAGTGACAAACTGTCATTAGCCCCTGACAATAATGTGCTCCAGACAGACAAGATGCCTCCAAACTTACACTTCCCTATTGTTCCTTGCGGCCCCATCCCTGACTCTAAACTATTCGCAGCAGAGTGCTGGGTAAGCCATCAGTCTCAGCTTCATATAACCACATTGAGGTCATTGGAGGTCTGTGCCATTGGGCTCACAAAATAACGGACGTCTTGGAACTTTCCACAGAAAAGCTCAGGTCTAATGGCTATTCTAATGCAACCCACCCTGCCACCCTGGAATTTGACCCTTTTCACTGTCGCTGACCCTTCCAGAGCCCCTGTGACCCTTCTTAGTCTGAGGCCTCTGCAGACTTTATGGATGAATTTTGTGTTGAAAAGAAGAAGAACCTTCAGGAGCTATTTGTTCAGTACTGTGAGCACTAGCCTTATCATTTCATTAATTAGTATGACACGCCTGCCTGATGGACTTGAACACCGCAGCAGCAGCTGTCTCAATTGATTATTGCCACGGATGTGGCACTACAATTATCGAGGTGACTGGAGACAACGCCTGCCACTTCTAATAAAGGACTTAACGCCAGCTTCCCACATCACAGCACAGCAGAGGGAGGACAGTGGCAGCCTCCTCTCCTCTCGTGTCTCACGTATCTTTAAGACCTTTTCAGCATCTCTCCATGGGCCGCTGTGGAGCTCAGTGTGGGCTGCAGCTCTTGAACAGCGTGTCAGCTTTACTTAAGCTTGCAGAAAGCCTGAACAGTATCACTTTGGTGCCCCACAGGAAAGCATCCTCTATTAGCCCACCAGCTGGTTCACAATCCACTGAAAGTGGAAGGAAAGATGACACGAATGAGGGAGAAAGAATGTAAGAGGCACAAAGACATGATACTTTTGCCAGGAAGTTTCAAATATGAGTTAAAATGGAAGGAGTAAGTGCTTAGAAATGCAAACAGAAACACTGCTTTCCAGCCTCATTTCATGTATGGACATGCATGGAGCCCACATGCCTCTAAGTGGATATAATATTATCTTTCAGTGCCGTACTGATTACTTCTCAATGGGATGGCAATGGTTGGGTGAAAATCTTTCAACAAATCTTAAGTGGCACGACAGCAGACTGAAAGAGCCTGCATGTTTATTTTTACTCCTCTTCCATCTCAATTTACACCCTCAGAGCTCAAAGCAAAGCAACAATTGGAAGCTGGCGGCTCTGAACCATTTGCCATTCCTCATTGACTGCTTTGACATTTGCAACCATTACAGTTGAATGCAATGAAAGGGGTAGGACAAACAAGTTGGTCAACATATTGCATTTCTTCAAGTGTTTTGCAGATGCTGCGACTTGTTAGTATGCTGCCTGAGCTACTCACCTACTTAATGCAAAAACAGCAGCCATTTTCATAAGATCAAACACTTGCATGCCCATCCCCAACTTGTTAGGTAAATACAATGTTGTCACCAAATACGAGGGAGGTACAATATCAGTCAGCAACTACATATCTCTATTTTGTTATATGTCTGTGTTAAAACATGAAGTTATTACAGGCCATGGCCTCTGGTCTACACTGATTAGCTCATGTCTGTATCTTTGACCATTTGAGAGATTATTATTGTACATACCCATAAAAAAACATGTCAACAAATTTACTGAGTTGGAATTGAAATTAAGTTAGTCCTCTATTATTTATTAATTTACTGATTTATCTGTTTTTTACTATTCATTAAAATGACATGGCATCTTTCAAATGATGCCTTTCGCTGACTTTAATGCCTAGATTTTAATTTTACCGTGACATAAACAGAGCTGCAAAATTGAATGAATTTTCAAAGTTGTAAACCTTTCATGGGAATTGATAGGACTAAATCATAATTGATGGGAATGTATATGATTTAAAGTATTAAACTGTAAATGTGCAAGATTGCAAGTTAGTCTACAATAGGGAAACTGAATGTAGTGTAATTTTTTTTTTTTTTTTTTTTTTTTAAAGAATAAATCGGATAAATTCTTATTCTCGGGATGCCCATTCTTCCATGAGACGCGTAGACAATTTCAGTATCATATCAACATCTATTCAAATAAATTTGGATGACATTATTGGGGTAAATAGTGTATACTTAATCTATAGCAGATCTATAAACGTTTAACAAATATGAAATGTGTTTCTATAAAAGCTAATTTTCACCAGTAAATCAAATATACTAAGTGTAGCTAGGCAACACCATTGAAAATTTAAGAGGCTAGTTACCATAGTGATAGCTATCTCATTACCTTGATGCTGTGTCTTCTGCCTCCTGCAAGTCTTCTGTTATCATACAAATGAATAGGATATATTTTGATTGAGCATGCTGATTAGGGACCACTCACTTCTTCATCTAGCTTATTTCTTTTCATTTTTCCATTTTCTGTGAATTATTTTAACTATTTCAGAATACTGTTATTGTTTTGCTAACTATCTAGCCAGGCATGGCTTTGTGTTACTCTTTTTGGAAGTATTTTATTCAGTTTTATTCGACTGATAAATGGAATGTACACCATCTGCCAACCTGACATATTCTACCCTAGCTAATGCAGAAGAAAAGTCTTTGAAATTAATATCTCACAAATAGGTAATATGATCATTTTTATTCATGTTTTTATATTTTTTGTTAGAAATCTGCTCACAAATAAATTCGTAATGTTATTTTTTGTAATATTTGTATGAATTTGAATGCATATGACTGGTCAAAAACATTAATCAACCTAAATGTTTATATTAATGACTGCGTACGATAAGTTACTAGAAATTTCCAATAAATCTTAGCAATGATCAAATATTTCTCACATATTCATAATAATTTCCACAAGTTTCCAAACTGGATTACTTCCATAATTTGCCAACTTCTGATGGAAGTTACCTTAAATTTACAAAGAAATTTTAATCGTATTGCAATCCAAGATGTAGGAAGCATTTTATTTTTACTTTTGTTTTCCTTAAAAATTCATTGTAGTTTTAGCTGTAAAACCACAATGAATTGATAATGCAGGTTTTTTTTTTCTCCAGAAAAAAAATCTAAATACTTTTAACCTGTACAAAGCCAAGCTAGCCAAGCTAAGTTGAATAGAAGTTTGACTTTGGATGCAATTTGGTCTTAATATCCTTGTGAAGTGTCTGTCTAAAGATAGCAGCCTACTGTGTATTAAAGCACTTGGATTCTGGTTTCACATATCAAAAAGGCCCAAGGGAAACACACCGTCCAATATAGAGCCAATAATGTAATCAATTCCGCCTCTATAGGCTGGCCCAGGAGCTCCAAGTGTCCTGTCGTGTAAATAATCTTAGAATGAACCCTAGTGACTGCTGAAGATAAGACTACAGCTGATCTTTTTCAGCTGTAGTTAACATGAGAAAGGAGCTGTGATCTTAAAAGGTACAAACTCATTTTTTAATCAGCAACCGGAGGTTGGAACATGTGAAAGTTACATCATTATAGATAAATTAAAAAATATATTTTCTAGTATTTTTTATTCGTTCTAGGCCTGGGTTAAAAAACACAGATAAAAGCTGACTAAACATAAAAAGGACTGAGGATGAGTGTTTTGCAATGGCTCTCAGACAGAACCTATTTAGACTCTTTTCCTGCTCTCATTCACCATGTTCCTCACCACCACTGGAAGAGCGTCAAGTGGTGGGTGTATCAGATCTGCAAACATACGTAGTCCCTCCTTGCACCTCATTCATCATTCTTGATTAGAGAGGGGGAGCAAGACTGCAAAAGAGGGATAAAATGACCCTGACTTGGGGAGGAAGAGGCAGAGGGAGGTTACTTAATAAGGCAGTGGAGAGCAGAGGGTCAGCAGCAGATCTATGTCAAGTAAATAAATGAAGACAAGGCCTGGATTGTGACCCGTGGGGCAGCTGCTAACCCAAACCCACCACCGGCTGCTACCATCTCTGTTAATCTTGAGCCACACAAATAAAATGCACATGTGGAAGTAAGAGAGTCTGGTTTCCTTGTGCCGTTGCATATGACGAACATTTACAATAGCCTATACGTCTTCTGCAGCTGCTATGAGTTGACACATTTCATTCTGGTGTTCTACAAACAGCGAGAGAACAATTGATTTGTTTGGACTGTGAAGGCAGCATGCCAATTTGAGGAAATGTGTGAATGCCAGTAAATGTGTGAGAAGGGGGTGGGTAGGTGGGGAAAAAAAAGCATGCAAAAGGACTCTGAAATGAACCAAATCACTTGCAAGAAGAAGCAGACTACAGCACAGAAAAAAAGCCCAAAACACAACAACAAACTGACAGAACTCCAGAAAAGTGTCAAACAAGGCTGACTAGAATAAAAGTAATAAAAATAGAAACACAACAAAACAAATATGCTTTTTTTTCCTCTAAACATTTCAAACAGCATGACGAAAACAGCAACAAAGTAGTTAGAAGAATCAAAAAATCCAATCATGAAGTGTTTCAGACGGATGATTCTGTGTCGAGGCAGAAGCTCCACACCACATCAAACCCTGTAAATTCTCCTGAAAGCTTACTCTCTCTCTGTTTTTGGCAGTCAGCGCTCAGATTATTGTGAGAAGCTATAAGGTAAGTGTCACACTTGGGAGCAGGTTTTAGAATATCAAGACTCAGATGGCGCATTCTCCCACAAAAATACATTCACTTGCCTCCTGAGGCACCTGCTACCACGATGAGGTCAGTGCCACTACACTTACCCAGCACACTAATATGGTGCGCTGCAGCTGAATTTGTGCCCCGGGCACTTCAGCACTTGCCCTGGACATAACAGCTGATGAGTCAATATCTGCACATTTATGGATATCAAAAGTTGTTTTTCTTCCCCTCCAAAAATAAAACCGATTGGTCACAATTTCACTGTAACAGCTGGGGTCTTTCAAAAGTGAGTTCAACAAAATGATGAATACTGACATTCAAACATATATTTGATTATATAACCAAATGTTTAAATAGGATATTTTGTTCCAATAATTTAAAAGCAGGAAAAGATTTACAAATAGAATTTATAAATATATTTATAATAATAACAACCATCAGTTATCTTAATTAGTGATTATAGTACCTTACTTTTTAGATTATTAATGCACTACCTAGAGCTATGTTATAGGCAAACCACCATTAAACAAAGTTAGAAAATCCCAGTAAACCATGCTTGTCAGTTATTACTGCTTTGGACTGTGTGATACTAGAAGAATTTCTTCCCAAAGCAAAATGCAGTAAAATCCCAGTCCTGCTGCTTGCTCCTCCACACAGCAGCCCTAACCCAACAGCACAGGGAGGCTGGAGCCCATACTCTGTTGAATGTGATATTGCAGTCAGTCAGAGGCCATTAGGAGCCCCACTAACAAAGCCGAGTGAAGGGAATTCACTGGTATCCAAAAACAACAGCCAAACATCTGACCACTTGAATTTTGGAGAAGACCATGCCGTGCATTATCCCTTTTTCCTTAGCAAGTGAATTACCGCATGTATGTCAAAGGCTGGGACAATTAATGGTGCTTATTCCCGCTGAAATGCATGCCCAAGCGCAAGTTGTTCTGAAGCAGTCCACACTGGGTTTATGCCTTTCACCAAGTGTTGAGTTCTTCAGTTCAGGAAGACCACCAGTGTGGAAATACGTTGAATATACTTTATAGGTCAAGTTGATACCTCTTTTTCACTGAAAATCTTGTTTCCTGAGTTTGTCTTCTTTCTGCTCTGAATTCTCTGGTGCACCCTTCTGATACTTGGATGTCCTTGTCTGTCAAGGAATCCGAAGCATTTTACATCCATTTTGCTCTAGGCAACAGCTTTTCCATCTTTATAAGCCTCTGTAAAACTGCTTCCCAAAACATCCAACCCATTATGAGCATGTTTGTAATATCCATCTATGGTGGCGACTGTCCCCTTGCCAGTGATTGTACATTATCCAAACAACGTGTCTGGCCACAATCACCTGCCATCTGGCTTTGTCATGGAGTGTTACAGCCTCATCTGCAAACAACTACGGATCTGAACTGCTCCACAGAAATTAGCTTAAATTGCACATAACAAAGAACTGAGATCTTCAAGAAAAAAAATACAGGTAGGGAGTTTAAAAAAAGGAAAGAATATTCTTTCTGGCAGAATGACTCGGACTGGGAATAAAGGATTAAAAACAAGAAAACCTTCAAGCGATCACAGGCATCATGCTTTACATTTCAGGTCTGACAGTAGCGATAAGACACTTGTCATGTACTCTCATAAATGAACAATAAAAATGCCTTCCACAGTGTATTTGGCTGAGTTTCCACTTGATAAGGATTAAGATTAGACAAAAGATGTGACGAGAATTGCTGCTGTCTAGTTACCATCTTTCTTTTTCCCTTCCTCCTCCTACTTCAAAAACAACAACAAAAAACGCGCAAAAACAAAGCCCTGCATCAATTGTATCCAGTTTTGCTTCAGTTTTGAGAGGGTAGTAAGGTGAAATTGGTCAGAGACTGCAGAAAATGCTGCTTATCTGTGAGATGCTGGGAATCTCAGTGAAGCAGATCATGAGGTAGAGCATTGCTGAGAATGGCTGACTTCTGAATGCAAGTTTGCTACATGTAATTTTCATCATTATGGCTTTGATTTGTAATTGATTGGTCTCCATTATCAGCCCAGACAGTTCATAATATCACATGACATCTCAACCCCATGCAAATAACAATTTTATACATCAGCTACACAAATTAAATCATTCAGGCTTGGTGCAAAAAAATATTAACATAATGATGTGCACAATGCTGATGGCACAGCAAATAAGGGCAGTAAAAAGGAAGAAAGAAATGTATAAAAAGCATCAGAAGTTAGAGATTGTTGGTGGAAACTGATTGAAACATATGGGAAATAATGGGAATACAGGATGATCAATGCGAATGAATTGGAAATTTGAAAAACTTCATATTAGTCTATGAGAAGGCATTAAATGTAGTTGGAAAGAGATCTTTAAGCTCTAACTTGATCGTCTCATAATCATTTTCTTCCCTCGTGCATTCTTCCATGAAATAAACAGTTAATTTCTAGAATTCTGCACATCACACTAGGAATGCTTAAGTCTCAGTATTTTGAGGCAAGGGACTTCATCCAGACAAGTAAATGAGTAAATGCATTCAATCTATAGTATAAAATTTTAACTAAGAAATACAAAATGATTTTACACACTATCTAATGGACCAGTATACAGTATATGCTCAACTTAAGTTAGATAACACAATTTCATTGGATGAGGTTAGCTACTGGGAAGCTAGTTAACTTGTTACTGTGATGATGATGTCTCTTCTGCTATAAGAATTTTCTGTCACCATGCAACAATGTAGTTACAGATTGAATTGGTATGCTGACTGATGAGGGTCTCTAAATCTTGGAAGTGTGTTTTTCTAATCTTATTCGATATACACCTTTTGTTTCCAAAGAGGAATCAAAACTCTTCAGACCTGCAAACCTAAATATCTTTACTTTGATCTTGAGCTCCTCAAAACCGTTTGTAAATACTGAAGTGTGCAAGCCAAAAGGCAACTCATGTACCAGACAACATAATCTAAATGTCCCTCACAAACTTTAGTGATCACTCCCTCTCCACAGCTAAAGTTGAATCTATAATCAATCAGTGACTCTCAGAGCTACACAATGGACGCTTCATATGCTGCCTTTTGTGATGCCCATTTTCTGTCAATGTAGCTACCCTGGGGCTCACTGACACCGATGACGAGCACTGAGAGAGCTGACTGACAGGTGTCAAGCAGCATGACATGTGATGGGCAACACATAACATAGATGACAGAAGCTGATTGACTATTTAAACACATTTTCTGTTTCAAGAATGTAACACAATCAGCAGTGAGCACATGGTCCGAGGTACACTAAGTTAATATTTCACGCATCCTTGGCTCTTTGCACAAAGCAAACACATTTCTAATGGACTTAATAGTGCTCAGAAGTCAAAGTGCTGTGCCGAGTGCAAAAGGAAGGGTTAAAAAAACCTCAGCCATGACTTTACAAGCCAACTAATTGCTGTGATTTGAAAATCCCACCTGCCTTTGAAAACAGGCAGCTTGTAAAAGTCTCAACATCCCTTTCTGACTCATACAAAACCAAACAATTTTCCCAGTCAGCTTTTCAAGGTGCCAGACTACAAAGGAATTGTGGGTAATGTGGCCCGGTCTCTTTAATTGTCTGCCACTGGACATAAATAGTACATGACAGGGTAATCATAATTTAAAAAGCTATAAATATTGAAGAAGAATTCAAATAATTTATGGAAACACCTCAGTCTGACAAGAAGTGTGTGAGTTTATGTGTGTGGGAGATTTTGTCTCCCTTTACTCCTCTCTTGCAGCCCACGTTGAACGATGGGCAGCAGCAGTGCAAGCTGGGAATTCTGTAATTGCTTTTTCTGTCCCTGAAGCAGGCCTTCCTGCTTTAAATCAAAAAAGGCAATCTCTATCAGAAATGGCTCAATTAATAATTAAACACGTGTCTTATCTCCGCTGAGCTACCCCTATTTATTTTCATCTTTCTGACAAGTATGGCTGCACAAACAGCATTAGAACTATCAATAAAGGGAGCTTAATATCAACCCTTTTCTTCAAAAACAAATCACTCTGGTCATAAGCCATCTTATGGCTTTAAGCAGTAATAACTGCAAGATTAATGAAGAAGTTACATTTAGGTTTTCTCTATTCCCCATAAATATTTTCTTAGCTTGCCCATCTGCCTCCTGTATACTGCAAGGAGTTTGTACCTTTTCAATAATTTAAGTGAATCAGGTGGAACACACACTGTTGTTCAAGCTTTTTACATATGTTTTTGGGAATGGGGGTGATTTTAGCTCTTATTCCTTTTATGCATGGAAAATGACTAACTCATAATGCCTTTTAGCGAATATATGCATGTGAGTTATAAAAATCCGATCCTCAAGAACACCTGACCATACTGATTTTATAAAACACACTGACCTTTCACATTCAGAAAGCATCTTCTGTTTCAAATCTCTGTGCAAATGACATGTACTCAAAGTTTACCAGGTTCAGTTTCTACAGCAGTGATAGCTGCTTTCACTTTCAGCAAATTGGGGTTGTGGAGCCTTTGCATCTCCTTAAGTTTTTGCAACAACATACCTCACTTCCAGTCTTTGAGTCTGTCTGCAAGCCAGCTGGGCACACTTTCGAGCTACCGCTACTCTATCCTTAGTCAACAGTGGTGAAAAGCTTATTAGCTGGTCACAGGGTCAACATCCTTTCATTATTTAATGGGTGAGAGGCTGCAAACAGTCAGGTTTGCTGCTGAGGCTAGTGGTACAATACACTGACCTGGCCAGAGGAGAGCTGCTTGGCCAAAGACAAACATGTTCTCTCATCTACTTTACTATGGCCGACCTGTACCCAGTCCCCTTGCCTATGACCTTATTGCTTTCTCCAATCACCATCCTTCCCTGCTTCTCTGGCTTTCAGAATCCAGCAGGAAAGACTGGATTTCATTTTTATGTATGATTCAACTGCAGCTCTGGCCAACATAAGTAATGGAGGAGGAGGAGACGGTGCAGACCACAACCCTTTTATTGACATGCAGCTAACAGTAGTGGTGGAACAAAGACCACTCGACACCCATTGACAGAGCAGGCCTACAGACAGGGTGGTTGATTAGTGATTCGATACAGGGACCCTAGACTGTGTAGCACATAATGAGAGCTTAGGGAGCAAACCAGCAGGGAATGGTGGATGGAGGTACAGTGGAGGTGGGCTTAAGAAAGAGGAGGGGAGGAGCAGGGTTTTTTCATAAGGAATTAATTTCCAACAAAAGCAGATGGGTATATGTGTAAAAAGGCTCTGAAGAAAAAAATAGCAAGTGTATGGACAGATTCTAAATCCTTAAGCCACAGCACTCATAATATGTTTATACATAAACAACAGTTAGGCCATAAGCCCTAAATCCACTGACAAGCTAAAAGGTTTATGCATTTTTTTTTTGTTTACTTCAAAGTCAATTAAGCAAATTGGTTTGACATCCCCAATGAGCAAGATATCTAGAGAGAAGGAATTTTGCATTCTTGTCTCCCTAACGGTACAGTAACCTCAGCTTCACCTTTCATGTGGCCTCAGAGAGATGCTAACAGTCTCAGATGTGCATGGGAGCAGATGTGTGCGCTCTCTTTCCCCTCCTCCATTTGGACGCTCTCCTCTTCCTTTGTTCCACTGGTCTAATCCAACATGTGTGGGCCGGTAAGTTTAATGGAAACAATTTATTAAGTCCGGCTTAAAATGCCATCTGCAGCTAAGCCTCCCAAAGCCGCTAAGCTCCTAGTTTCACCCTGGAGCTTGCTGTGTTCACGCTTACTGTAATGCTCTGTTTAAAATGAGCACGACGGGTCAAAATTAATCAGGATTACAAGGGCACAAATCCACTTCAGAAATGGGTTTTCTACCAATCTTCCCTCTGTTATCCCAAGATGCCTCAGGTTTGTCAGGTGGAAGGCATACTGCATGTGTTTGCTGTCTCACTGCGCTGGGTCGCACCTCACTAGGACAACAAGGCCTGCAAATTGGTGCCTAGACTGAGCCTAATGTTCTTACACCTAAGGATGCAACATTCAATGTAGTCGCTGCAGATTCCTAAGTGTTCTTCACAGATATTTCTAGCCGCTGACAGCTGGGTGATAGCTCCCTACCACTTCCATAGGCCTGGCATTGAGAAAGGTCCTGCCAGCACAGTGTTTATCTGTGCTCTGTGGAGGTGCGCTGCACATGCTTGGGAGCTACATTTAGCTTCTCATTTGCCTTCAAGCAAGTGACAACAGTAAACTCTGACCTGCGATTCAATAAGAGTCATCCTGAGTGGAGCACAAGTCTTTTCAGTGCTCTTACTTAAACATGCCATCCTCCAGGAAATCAATAACTTCAGTAAACCTTTTTGCAGTAGGTTTACGATAGGAAATAAACACACAAAAAATACCTGTTAGATAATGTTTGCCCTCTCCTGTACCTTCCTACATCATAACCACTAACACAGACAGACATTCAGCAGAACTTGCACAAGGTCTTGACTAAGACCACCATAGGAGAATTACATAGTGTGCGCACTGCCATTACAGATGCCGTTAGCTTGTGCTATTATCAGTACTACTGGCCTGCATGAATAACAGGTTGTCACAGACAAGTGATGTAGAGATGATGAAAAGTAAATATGAGAGAAAGAAGGCAAGTCTGAGTTTTTGTGTGAAACCGTGTTCGGTGTGCATAATTACAGTGCTTTGTCGTCAGTGATTACAGTGTTGGTCTTTCCTCTTCTGAACGAACTCTGAACCATTTCATTAACATGACAGTTTGTGGGCCTATGCACAATTTAAATGAAACCTCAACTTTGTGTAGCCGCCACTGCTCACCAAAATAAAGCTGAAAGTGGAGGAGAATGTTTTAAAAGAAAAAGAGGTTAAAGTCAAAGGAAAAAACTTCATGTACTGAATTAAACAAACCAAGCATCATCCCAAAATCATGTAATTATAATGCCATAATCTTTGTGGTTAGATTTATGTGTGTGTGGGTGTATGTGAGTGTGTGTATCTACCAGCTTGACAGGCTTGGTGATCAGAGGAAAAAAGACTATTCATCAGTCCCATAGGCCTGCCGGTGAGGCCGATAATGGGACACAACGCTGTGTTGTTGCTTTCTAAAGCAGAGGAAAACAGCCTGTGGGCTTCTCTGGTTTACACACAGACTACACACACACACACACACACACACACACACACACACACACACACACACACACACACACACACACACACACACA
>JAOWBL010000024.1:11605289-11619592 GCA_028564865.1 Zenarchopterus dispar | reverse complement strand
CCTCCACCGGCTCACAACGTCCCGAGTTGAGGTCAGCAGAGCACCATCTCCACCATACACAGTGTTGGTGGTGCATGCCTCCCCCTCAAGAGAGAGACATAGTCCCTCCAATTTGTCCTGGGTCTTTCCTGGGGCCTCCTCCCAGTGGGACATGCCTGGAAAACCTCACCAGGGAGGCGTTCAGGAAGCGTTGAGAGGAGCCAGATGAGGTGGCTCGGGCATCTGATAAGGATGCCCTTTAAACATACAATACATATTTTTAAAACAATAGTTTTTTAATATGTATTTAGAAATATTTTAAGAGGGTTTTTTAAAAATCTTTTTTGTTCTTAATAACATATATTTACATATTTTGATGCCCAAAGAGACTACCAGCTCAAAGACTCAGCTGGTACATGTTATATCACACATCTGGATCAGAGAAGAATTATCATGCTGGATTCATTGTACGTCATAAGTGGGAAGTTGGAACTCTTTTTTTTTTTTTTTTCTTTGCTACTAAGAACAAACAGCAGCAACTTGATTGATATGAGAGTAAAACAAAAACAAAGGTGAGGGTGTCAAGACACAATTGATAATAACGCTTTTGTACTGTATTCCTGTGGTATTTTGACAACAGCATGTTACAGGCATTCCATTAAGGCCACATGAAACAGTGACAAATTATAAAAAAAATATTTTTTTTTTTTTAAGAAAAAGCTTAACCTACTTTTAAATCCCATATTTTCCAAGTCTGTGGTCCAAATATAGTGTTTGTGCATCTAGAAGTTAAAACAACTGCCCTCATTTCAGTACTTCCTTTTTAAAACCTCTGCTGAGTTAATGTCAACCTGTTGTTTTAAATTTAATTAAAAACTGGATAAATAAAAATAGGAAATCAATTACAAGAATTCTATCTTGCAGCATAAAAATCCAATTACTCTGTTAGACTGTTGACCAAAATCTGACAGCTGAAATAAGCACTGGTCAGAGCCTCCTATTCTTTCACTCCAATTTTGTCTACTTGACTGTGCCACATCTGGTAGGAATCATCTGGAACATTTTGTTCTGTACAGTTGGAGATATCACCTGCTGGTGGAGGGCTCTGAGACATCTTCTTGAACACCTTTCTTCTCTGACCTGTGTTGCATGCTGGGAAAAAGCTGCCCTCAGTGTTGTCCCTCTTTTATTCTGGGCTCATGAGAGTCCTCTCAGCTAATGTTCTCCTCCTGATTTACAACAGACCTTCCTGGAACAGTTCCCCTACGAGTCATCAGTTGTTACATTAATGGAGCACTCTGAAGTCTTCCTCCACGACTAAGGGCCCCTGATAAATAACTTATGGGGCGAGGATTCAAAACAGCTCTCCTATTACTTGCCTCGATTCATTTTTTATAGTCCCTCGAGCCCCCCATCTGTCCTGCACTTCAAACACATCTGAATGCATGTAGATACTTTTCCTACCCTGTCCTCAGGGATCCATGTTAAGTTAGAGAAAGAGGGGAGGTATGAAGAATGGGAGTAGGTGGAAAGTAAAGAAGAGAAAAATGGCAGAGCTAGGAGTTATGAGCAGCAAAATGTGCTGAAAGTATCTCAGCCATCACCTTTTTTTCTGACTATTCTCCACAGAGCAGAAGAAAGAAAGAGGGGAGAAAAGAAGATGGGAAACAAGGAGGGAAAATTTTGTGGCTGAAGCGATGTGGTCCGGCTGCCACTTTCCATCAAACTATAAGCATGTTCGACAACAGTTTTTTTCTCTTTTTTTCCCCCCTCATTCACTGTTACAAATTAGTCCATTAGGCTGTCGGCTGCTCGTCATTTCTCCTGTCTGCACAGGTGGGGGGGTGGGGTGGTTGGGGAGAAATTTACATGGGTCCCTGAGTGTAGGCTCATGAAGGTGGGCACAAGAAGGAAACAGATGGGGGTAGGAGGGGACCTTCCATTGGTGGAAGATGGCAGTTTTTAAGTCGCATAACAAGACAAGCCAGCAAACCAACATTTGTAATATGATGTGACATTGACAGTAATTGTCTTTGATGCAAAGGGTGGGGGAATATGCAGACGCTTTAGGCTTGGCCTCAAAGTGTTACTTATGGAATATAAATTGGTGCTTATTGCTTTTGCGTTGCAATGAAAATAATGCATGTGATGATTTTTGCAATAGGATTATGACAGCATTTCTGTCAACCACACTAATGGATTTCAAATTAACAGTGGCAGGAAACTAACAACACATCTTAGCTAAAAAGAGTCCACTCTGCTAAGTGAAAATCATACTAGAAACATAAAGACTTTATATGGAGCAAACGTAGATGTACTGATTCCTGTTATTTATACTATGCATTGTATCAACTCTGAATCAGGGATATTCACATTTCAAAATAATTCAATTTGATCTACAAATCAAATGTGTATATGAAGTTAGATTAACTATGGGACACTTATTTAAAAGGTGACAATGTCATTATATATTATGTAAAAATGTCACCCTTCTCTATATTGCCCAAATGAATCATGATGGCTTCCCCTCGGGATGTTTTCTCTGACAGGATATCAATCACTGAACAATTCCTTCCACTGACAAAATTATGATATAAATTACTAATACTTTAGTGAGGAATTGAACTTGATTCACAAGTATTTCTCATTTGTGACTACTATTCCAGGTACATGTTAAATGTCAATGTTCAGCACCGAATGTGGTGAAACCACAGCACAACCACAGTGTACAGAATGAATAAAGTCTGCTTTTTTGTCACTGGGAGAAGAAAGCTAATGAAATCATGCACAAATTAAGTTGTTTAAGGGCAAAGCTCTTGTTCTTGTTCTTGCAGATAATAATGAGGACACTTTGTACGACACCCCCTGCCACATCTTCACATCCCCCTCCACTCCCAAGAGGTCCTCAGACTATGCTGAGCAACTAATGTTACGTTCATCCTACCACTCTACAAACAAAGGAGAAAAGCAAGTATTCGACAAACATGATGTAAGGGGGTTTGGGTGAATTTTAACAAACAGGGTTTTTACAGATTTTAAAGTAAATGCAAAAAGAAAAAGAAAAAAAAATGGAGGCACATTTGGACGGGGGCCACGGTGAACAGCTTGGCCAGCTGAGCAACATCACAGTGGGACGTCTAATAACCCTTGCACAATTTTTCACCCCATCTTTTATCAATAAAAAAAGCAGTTTAAACAGCCTCCCCTCCTAAAAAAACGCAGCCGCAGCAATGCCTGCCATCTGGAGCCCTCTTTCATTTTATAACCCAACTGTCATTAAAATGCTTCTTGGCAGTTTACAGCTCGTTCCCTGTGTGCAGATGTGGAAGTGATCTTCAGATGAGGCCCTCTGATCAAAGCGTTCGCTGCTGTTAGGCAGAACATTTACCACCCTCAGGCTACCTTCCAGTCTTATCTGGACTTAATGCTGCCCGTTATTTATTTATTTCAATGCTTATGCATTTATCAGGTGCACTGCTCCTAGCAGATTTAGGGTCATAAGAAGCAGCAGGGGTTGCCTAGAGGTCACACTTGGAGGCTTGGGGTTCCAGACGAGAAGTGCTGTTAAAGTACTCTGAGGCAAAGCATGTAAATGTACAACCAGGCTGAAACCTTTTTAAGATCTACACCAAACATCCTTGATTGAAGTCAATTCTTAAGTTAAATGTAGCAATTTGTTTTATCTTCTAGCTTAAACAGAAATATTTATCTCCCCATAAGTCCCATTAGGAACTTAAGAAACTTATTCTTCCAATATAAACTATTTGACAATGAAAACTTAATCACTGTAGGACTGAATGCTGCATGTACAGGCTCCAACAGCAATGCAGCAATCATTTGCATATTGAGTGTAAAGAAATTAAAAATGAACAAAATATTGCAGTTTTTTCTGTGAACTCAGACTTAGTCACAGGCTGAAATCACTGCTTCTGTGTTTAGACACATTCACTGTGTGCACATGCTTGATTCGCAGGCTGCCAAGCAATCCTCCTCACTGATGTGGCACGATGCACACAGTGTTCATGCCCTGGCTGGGTGTTGATTGAGCTCCCCTAAAGCCAGTGACGCATGTTGCCTGTGTTTGGCACCCATCCATGGGTAAGAACTGGGGCCATATTCAGCCTGTCAGTGCCATGTGTTCACTCTCCTCAAAGCACCGTGGCTGATGCCAGTCAAACACCACTCATCCCTCTGACTCCCACCTACTGGCATCTCCATGGACACCTGAGGCCTATCAGGTCTGGGCTAATGAAGTTAAATTAATTTAATGGATGCCCACACCACCTGTGTCTGAGGTGCCTGGCATGGAAACCATTTTATTCCTGGTCTTTGGTTCCAAAGCTCATACATATCCAAGAGCTCTTACACCTTCTTTGTGCGTCAGACTGAAACAGATAACAGTGGGACATCTGACTGCAGTCGCGCCAGTGTGCCACCTATGATTAAGAAATGGTCTTCAGTGCCCATTGAAATGATGACAGTTAATGGTCCATATTTAATCTGGGAGAGAGGCCAGGTGTGCTCACTAATTAAACCTAACCAAAATGTTGGGGAGAAGGGGAAAAAAACAGGTGAATGGACATGAAGTGATAGCCATCCTTCCTTCTGCCTGAAGGCCAAAAAATCCTTGTTAAATTCCGGAGATCAAAGCCAGTTGGTTTTGTGCTTTGGGAACTGCTGTGGATGGGGTTTCTAGTTAATTGACACACACTTGCCTTCCCCACATTCCCACCTGAGTGTGTTTGGGCTACATCTCCATGGTTCATATCTTCCCACATCAGATATACATTTGCCCATGGAAAGTTTCCTGCAGAGCATAACTGAAGTGAGGACCCACAGTCCTTGAGGAATGGGAGTTGCCAGCACATTCACAGGCATCTGAATGTTTAGACTGAGTTGGAGGTTTTCAAGTGTTAGCTAAAGAGAGATGGACTGTGTTTGTCTCACTGGGTGGGAGAGACGCTCATTGGTCACTTCCTTTATTGTCTTTTATCACCATTATGAGGACAAGTAATGATCCTCTCCATAAAAGTTCTAAAATTTGGTCTCTGTGGGGAATATTTGGTAATTGGAGACAGAAAGAAACTATGGCATGTGACTTTAATTAATGTGTGTTTCTATTAAAATTATAGCTGGTACATATAGCTGACTGGTCTCTTTGTCTGAAAAGGGAATTGAGACTCTCTAAACAATCTTTTCAGAGCCATGGTGAACCTGAAACTCCCTTTACTAATGTATTCCTGACCAAAGAGGAAAGAACACTTTTTCAGTGGAATATTATCCATGATGGAATAGTTCCAAATAACAACATGGGAATTCTATATTCATCCCTGACTGTACATGCCCTTTGTTGTGGAGTAAAAGCAAGTCCTCTTGCATTAAGAAGTCTTTTACAGACATGCCAAAGCAGGGACAGACACGAGTCTTGGTGCGCCAACTCTAAATGCATTCAAGGGCTGTCTTGGGTTTCCATCCAGGAGAAATATGTAAGTAATTACATTCCAGTCATGTTTATTGAATAAAAACCAACTTTGGCATTGTGCTTATGCATGATCAGAAATGTTCAAGTCTTACATCTATGAACAACCTCCCACCCCCCAAACAAACAAACAAAACAACAACAACAAAAAAACATTTGTGTCTTTTTTTCCCCCTCTTTTCACAGAAAATCTGCACCTGATATGGGGCAAATTCTACTTCTATTACTCATGTGGACAAATGTATATAATTATTGGATTGGTATTCTAACACAGGCCAACTATAAAAAACACATTGACTGTGAGAGCAGTGGACATATAATGTATTTAGCATGGAGTAAGTCCGTTTAGAGTCCTCAGTGCATTGTCGCATATAATACAAGCTGTTTTGGAATCGGATTATTTCAAAAGAAGGTGAAATTATTATAGTCCATTTGTCGTATGTTAGCTTTACAGAAGATGTGCATTTTCATCCAAACTACTAGATGCCTGCACCATGAAATATAGCACTAAGTCAAAAAACAATCAATGATACTCCAATAACTACTTTTTCAAATCACAAATATTCCACAGTCACATTACCAGTTCAATGTGAGTGTGGTGGATGCATGTTTTTGATGCCTTTATCAACGTAAATGCAATGAGGCACCCCAGCTGTTGTAAAATCTCACGGCTTGTTCTGTCTGATATGGCATGCAAAGATTTCTCTCTTGTGTTGACATCAAACTTAATAGATCTCTGGCAGAAAATTGTTCAATTGAGCACTTCAAGTGGTTGTTGGTCAAAGCTCTTGTGTTACAGAATGAAGATTCTCAGGAAGGAGAGACGGTAAGGAAAACCAACTCCACATGAAAGAAATAGCAATAGAACACAGCTGATTTTTATCAACATAAAAAAAACCTACCTCAATGGCAATGATCACAAGCTGTTGAACATGCCTGAGAGTTGGCAGAGTGCTGGTATTTTAACCTCCTAAGACCCAAGCTCTTGTTTGGTAAGTATTTTTAATTTCTTGCTTTGATTTGGGCTTATTTGAGACCTGTTAAATATAAAACGTAAGCGTAATGTTTTGACATGATGTAGTTATCCACATATGTGGACAATGGGCCCTAGTTAAGCATAATTTGGGTTTATGGAAATCAAAAATGTGGCATACACACACCTGGATGCCAGGTGAGGAGAGTTTGAGAGGTTTAAATACAGAGGGGTAAAGTCTGTGTTTAACAGAACACAGATATGCTCTATTAAAACTTTCTGTCAACACTAAAACAGTCTCTCTGGCGTTCAGACCAAGAGGAGTATGAAAAGACAACATGTCATCCACACTGTTATCTTTCACTTTCTTCTTCTGCTCAGGCATTATTTTGCTTGCCACCATCCTTCTATTTTCATCTGCCAACATTGGTGCTAACCTTGTAGAGCAAATCTGGACAGAGGTACTGTATGCCACATCAATGTTGCCACAGCCATGCTGATTGTCCCTGCATTGCAGAATGACAAGCATTACTCCTGACAAGCTGTCTTTGCTAATGTCAGTTGGCTATGTCTGCCGGCAGACCCAAGCTCCAAGTCCTTCTATGTCATCATGCTTCTTCTTTCCAACATGTACTGGGGCTGGCTAAGCATGGCCTTATATTTACTTGCCTCCAAGCTTGTACATAAAAGTACACATACTCACATGCACCACACATGCATGCTGCTGAAACTGATTGGGCCTTTCTTCACTTCAGAGCCAAGTCCAAATGGACTCCCTGATCACCACATGGTTGTGCTCTAAATGTGCAACAGATGCACCTCTTGACAATGACAAAAAGAAAAAAAACCACATTAGCTAGTTAAGGACACAAGAGCTGGAGCTAACCATAAATGAGACCATGTTGCAAATGGCCCAATATAAACCAAAGAGGCAAGTGTTTCCAGGTTCACTTTATTAATATAGACGGGGTTAATGTCATTAGACCAGCTGAAGGAGCTGAAGACTTTTATTTTGAGCAAATAATCTTGTTTTTTTTTCTTTCTTGGCCTTCATACCCAAACATTAATGATGTTAGGAGGGATGGTTAATCCTTGAAACTATGTGATGTTTGTTTCTATAGAGTTTGCCAACATATTACATGGAGCCTGACGGATGTGAGTCGCTGTATCATGTGGTTAAAACAAACAAACAAACAAACAAATTAACACCCTTGACCCTGTAAAGGATACAGTGGGTATGGAAAGTGGATGGATGTATAATGTATAAACTACGCCACATTACTTTACTCGGGCTGAGGGATATGATATATTGCCCTTTCTGCCAATCACTCTCTCCTTGTTACCATGTAAGTTACATGCACTACACTTATGCAGGTGGAAGAGGGGCTGCCTTTAGTTAACTATGACTTATCAGCAAGTAGCACTGGCATAGCTCAGTGACCAAGACTATATGCTACACTACTGTGGGTGGAAAAACTAAGAACACAAGGGACTGAGCTGTGGTTTCATCATGACCGTATTTCTGGTGGACAGGTTTGTTGTCCTTCATTGTCCATGTTGAACATGGCTCATGTCCAAGATGAGAAGAGTCATTCACATCTTGCACATGAGCGCTGAATGAGTGTCTCTACAGATTTTGGGCTTAGACATTTCCATGCTATCTACCCAGCTATTTGAGAGCTGAATGAGGGCTTCCAAAGACTTATTTTTGCAAAATTGTCTGCCTCTATAGATAATAATCTAAGACAAAATATACAGGAAATATCAGAGGAGGTAAAACATTGGGGGTCACACAGCTATTCTTAATGTTCATATTTACAAGATAGCCTCTGCTTGTATCCACTAGGAGCTTCCCTTTGCACAATTTCCCTCTGTACATCTGAAGTGACTTTAAACATTTCTAAGCTACCTTAAACATGTTTAGATGGAGCATCAGAGGGAAAAGCATGGCATGCTGCCTTTATTGTTGCTGTTGTTGCCCATGGCGTGATAATATGGCAGCTCTTCTCCACAATGCATTACACAGGGACATTTGTTGCCAAGATCTATAAGAGGAAGTGAGAGAGTTGAAAAAAGGGAGGTGCGAAGGAAAGAGAGAGGGGAAAAGACAAAAGCAAGAGGAGAAAAATGACATCTCCATATTAAGGCCTGTGTTGCTGGTGTCAGTTCTAATTTCACAGTGCCTGTGGGGAGCAACCAGTCAGTCCTGGTCTCATCTCCTTCCTCCTCCATTTTGAATCTGGGCAGATGAATCCCAAGCTGGGGGTAAAGCAATATTACTGGCAAATTGATTTTAGATTAAAGGAGCTGGTGAGGCATTCTGCTTTCTCAGCTCCTTCCCAGGTGCACTTAATCTAATTTCATCAAAAAGATAAGGACTGATGATCACTTGTGTCAAAACATTAAGCTAATCCATTTTTACTGTCCCCCTGAAAAGTGAAGGTTGTCAGAGGCTTGGTAGTTGGCTTGTTTTTGTTTTAGAATATGATGTCTCTGGCAGATCAGTCTGGGTACCAGAAACCAGCAGGGGTTGGGCAAGGATGTGGACTGGAAAGTCTTCAGTATGTAAATATGCATGAGTGCTTATTTGTCCCTTCTCATGGGTGGCTACAGAGGAGGAAAGATAACACTGGTGACTAGTTAGGAGCATGCAATAAAGTGAACATAAAAGAGCAAATGCAAAGAAAGGACAGCACCACCACCAAAATCACCTCCACATTTTGTTTTTCTTTTTTCTAAGTTTTTAAATCCAGGCAGTATCCTTGATTTTTGTTCATGCTTTTCCAAGCTTTGCAGGGCTGACATCTAATATATCAGTTGGGAGGACACCACAAGCTGACAAGCCATTACTGATAAGCTGGTAAAGATGCTCCAATGTGATGATACGGCATTCATTTGGCAAACTGGAAGAAGATAAGAAGGTTGAGGAGGAATTTATATGTCAATCAGAGCTTGTGCGCTGCCTTGGAAGATGTGTACAAGACAGCCAAAAAGGAGCTTATAGACATAATGTGGTGATGTCCCTCAGAGACTCTCCCAAAGACAGTTTCTGCCGAATGACTGTTCAGTAAATAGGATCAAACCAAATAAGCCAACCTGGGTGTCCTGTACTGTGTCCATGGTGATGCTGCAGGGTTCACATGAAGCCAATGTGGTTTCATATGCAGTCAGCCACTGCAATATTTGCACACGAGAAGAAACACACAGTAAATTAGAAAAGCCACCCAGGATAAAGAAGTGGGGCCTAATGGAGATACGATGACACTCCATGAACAAATTGAGAGGGGGTAAATCCCACTCTATCTCTTTCTTGGCCTCTTGGATGAAAGAAAAAGACTGTGTTGATTTGGAACAGTCACAGGTTGGCAGGTTTGACTAGTTCACAGATTACAGGGAGAGCACAGAGGAATGGAAACAGGCCTTCAAAAGGTAAGTATAAAGGTACTGTGAAAATAGCAGCCATTACAAAACTGATGTTTCAGTTAGGTTAACTGCTTCATGTCTATGACAACAGAATATCAAGAAGAAATAAAGTAAAAGCATTTAACAGAACATTCATGAAAGAAAATGTGATCTGATCTTCATTCAAGCCACACTAATTGACAAACACAATGTGCTTAAGCTGATAACACAATAATACTTTCTTGTATCTTTAACACACATTTAAAACATTAACATAGCCAGAAAATTAAGTTATTTTGAAGAGTAAACACTTAAACATGAAAGATATTCAAACATTTTGAGTTTACTGCTAAAAAGAAGCAGTTGCTGATTTGAACCGTGCCTCTCAAAAAGTAGATCTCTGAAGACATATATCAAGAATAATTCAATCTGCACAAGGCTGCAAAGGGACATCCATCAGTACAAAGTCAGACAAACTGTCAATAAACAGAGACACTAGACTACTTTTTATACTCTTCCTGAAAAGTGACTCAAAGGCACAACACAGAATCCTCAATATTGTAAAAAACTCATGAGTAACAGCTGAAGGTTGAGGACACCACTGAAACTGAAAAACCAATGTTTCATGAATCTAACACATGGAAGTTATTGAACAAACATTGTGTCTGTGATAGAACACCACAGGTGAAGCGAAATCTTTCCAGAGCAAAGAGATTTCTGTGTGCATTTAATTTGCCAAACAGCGTCTTAACAATCGGCAATATTACAGGGGACAAGGACTGTTAAATGAAGTTAAATTATTAGGAGAAAATAAACTATGGGATAATGACAGAGCTTCTTTATAATGTATATGTATTTTATTTTAAATAAATCATATGCGACCTTAAACGAAGTAGAAGATGTTACCTTTTACTGCTAAAGCTTGCTAATTATCAACCACAGGACCTGCGCAATGATCAGCCGGTTCAGCTTCATATCATTCTGCTCCTGAGTTTTGCTTGGGAAGACCTTCATCCACAGCTGTATTTATCAACCTATCAACATGACTGACAAAAGGTGGGAATCACAGATTGTGTAAAGGATTCACTTCTTTCTCTTATCTAGGACTGGAAGTGGACTGGACTAACAATTGCAATTCATAAATTGATTTTTCGTGATGCCACAGGCTGATGATGCTGGTAAGCATGTTTATTATGTACACATGCATGTCTGCACCACAATGGAAAACCTTAATTGACTGTTAATCTTATTTCTCCTCCTGGTGATAAAACCAAGGTAGAAGTACACTGGCTTGGGTCATTGGTAAATGTTTGTTATATTGCATCTAAATGTCATTTACAGCAATGTAGTATTCCTTTAACAGATAAAACATTGTTTTTCATACAAAACAAATACAAATATGCAATATCTTAGTCAGGTCAGCTTTTATCCTGGGTACAGCTACAAAACCAATCCAAAGTCAAGGCTGCTTTTTTGCCTGATGTGCTGGAAACTAATTTTTAAACAGTGTTTGAAACACTCCTTCAATACAAGTGAGATTCTTGATGTGCTAGAGTCTAAACTGACTTATACTGGCTGCAGCCACTTGTCACCATTATGCAAATACACTAACTGATTTCGCTCTGGAAGAATGCCTGGAAGCAATATTTTCCAATGACAGTAATCTGTCAAAATCCTGACAATGTGTGTGTTCTGGCAGCGGGTGATCTGATATAAAATGACTCTTTAGTTTTGTTACTGATACCTCTGAGACAGTTAGTCAACACCTGTTTCTGGAAAAGTTGCAGAAAATTATCACCGCTCAGCTATCCTGACTGCAAGAAATTACAAGTGACAGTATATTTCTCTTCATAAAACCAACTTTAATCTCCTTGTTTTCTTTTTTCTCAAGTTATGTTCAAACTCATTGTCCTTTCTTCTGTAACTTTGACACATTAATCTAAACTCCAGTTCACTGGATTATGGCACAATGGTAGCAAGAAAGAAATTTACAGCTTTAATTGAAAAAACTGTGATCAGTTCTGGGGTTTAGATGATGATTAAACTGATCTATATTTATCTTAATCATTTAACAGACAAACATACAATGTACTTAAACTCATAATATAGAAAAAGAAAAAAACTGTACATTCACAGTGCTGAAAGAAAAAGAAAGTGAATCCATCCAGTGAGAATTGATTGGAGTCAATAGATTGCATACTGGAAATTTGGCTAATGAGATGCTTTTGGAGTTGTTCTATAGACCCTCTTTAATTGACAAAAGATTCTCAGACATTTAAAGTTTGGTCTCCAGAAGGGCATTTGTTGATATGAACCATGCTTCACTACAGAAAGGGGCTTTAAAGACATCTAACTGAGAGAGATCTAAAAGAGTTAAGTCAGAAATACTGTCCAGTAGCTGAGGTTTAGTAAAAGTTGGGTGATGCAGCAGGACAATGGCCCTAAGCATGAAAGTAAACCCATGATACTAGTTCTTCAGTGAAAGTTCAGACCTTAACCTTATAGAGATGCTGTGGAATGACCACAAGAAACCCCTTCAAACCAGAAATCCTACAACTGCATCTGACCTGGAGCAGTTCTGCAAAGAGGAACGGTCAAAATTTCCCTCTGAATGTTGTAATTTGGAGCTATTAAAAACAAATCAGTGCTGCCAAAGAAAGTTCAATTATCTATTAACTTCAAAGATTCACTTACTTTTATTTTTCTCAACAATAGCAAATGTTTAATGTGTATGTTCAATAAAGAAATAAGTTATGACTATTTATAAGTAATTGGTTATAATTATTTAGATTTTACTGTCAAATTTTGCGACTTCAAGATCAGATCACATTTTATGGATAATCAATACAGAAAACCAGTAAATTCTGAGAAGGGCTTTTGATGGAATAACAAAGTTGTCCATACTACAGCCATCATCCAGATTCTGTTAGATCTTTTGAAAAACATTTGCATCTCAACATTTTTTCGGTGAGTGGCCCGTCCATTGTCCTTTTACATTTTAAGTTCAGCATAAATAATGATTCTTTGAACTTTTTTTAAGAATCAAGGCAGCAAACTTTGAAAAGAGAGAATATAAACTAAGAAATCAGAGCAAAACTTGACAGGAAGTCAATATCCACAAGTAATCTACAAGTGGAAAAAAACCCTCTTGCAAAATTAGGACAAGGTAACATAGTCACTAAGAACTTTTATTTATGTTCTGCACTTGTATTATGTTTACACTTATGGTTTGGGGTTTTATTCATATATAAAACCCCAAGAACTGAGATTATTGAGAAGGTAATTTCTTTTGTTGTACAAAAAAACTACAGTTAGTGAGAGTAAAATGCAAGTAAAGCCGAACACTTGAACAACACTATTATTCAAGATGAATAATGTTGAGCTACACACTTATACCTACAGTATGAAAATAAGAAGAATGTGGCTCTTGTCCAAAATAATGCAGCAATTATCTAAAAACTTGGCACTAATATCTTCATGAATCAATCTTGCATTATATTTCTTCCAAATCCAACTGTAGTTGGTTCAAAGTATCAATTATGGAGTAAGTTTCCTGGACAGACAGACTGACATCTAACCAAGAACAGAAAAACATAGTTGGCTTTCTGTAAGACTACTTGAGCACAGCTTGTTTTTCCCCCTCTTTTTTCTTTTAGTGGTGTTATTTAGCAATGTATCATCAAATGTGTATGAAACTAAATGTTGAAGTTTGTGATACTGTATAGAGCCGTTGTTACTGCAAACTATAAGCAGAAGAGAAAATGAAACTTTGTAATGGAAACACTCTCAGAGCCTTTCCCCTACTCTGCCTCCATCTACCCCTCCATCCCAGTGTGATGCCAAGGAACCATATGGAAACTGACAGGCATGCTACATTGCTCTGCCGCGTAAACTCGCAAGCGCCCTTAGTTCCTTCTTGCTCCAATAAAGAGATAAAAGCCTATTGACTTTTCAGGATACAATTAATGCAAATTGGGCTCACTATCAATGTATTATTTATTGGCAGAATTGGAGAAATTTCCACACAACTGAAAGCTAAGCTTACAGAAGATTAGGCATGCTATCTCATTTTTATGCTAGAGGGTAATTTGCTAAACTGCAGATGCATTAGGATGTTTGAGATTCTCCAAAGGGATTTCATGTTGAAAATAGGTAGCTTCCATCAGGCAAACACCTTGAAGTGTTATGTCTGGGGATTCTCACCTCCTTCTGTTTTCCTCCCACAGCCAGCAGGCGGCATGAAGGCTCAGACAACAACTCAGCTGCACACCGTTAAGCGCAATCAAGCCAGCTACTTAAGCCACCTGCAGTGGCTGACCAGCGCAGGATTATTCCCAAGCGACGCGCTGATGGTCTACGCTGCCGCAGGATCCTAGTCAGAGCAGATGTATAGTGAATCTTAGTTAGCCCTTTTTGTACCCAGCGTGTTGGTGACTTTCAGTTCTGTGTTTTTCTTCGGCCCATGATGAT
>JAOWBL010000024.1:11564405-11578468 GCA_028564865.1 Zenarchopterus dispar | reverse complement strand
ATATATATATATATATATATATATATATATATATATATATATATATATATATATATATATATATATATATAAAGCACTGCACACACATATAAAAAGGCATACACAAAGGGCCCACTTAAACGCAAACACAATAGAGTGGCAATTATCGGCTAGAGAGGAGCAATGCTGGATCGTTACAGTTGTTGAATGTTAATTACAGTGTTTTAAGGCATTGAAGAGATAACGAGTTGGTGCCTGGTGACAGCAGCGACACATTCTTTAACGAGAGCAGTGGAAATTTATGAAACTTGAGATCAGGGACAATGAGGCGTTACTGCCTTGTCAAACGCTCTCCTGCTCACCCTCCCTTTGTCCTAATGAAGGCAGACATTTGTTTCTTTCTCTTCTCTGTTGGTTTCCTCAGCATTAACCTGAAATGATTATTATTCATCTAGGCAAGATGAAAATTGGCAGATTGGGATTCTGTCCTTGTCCACTCATCGTACCTTATTTCACAAAACCACTGAAATTTCCTAATCAGTTTCTGTTGCTGTTATAGGGCTGTGGGGAAAAAAACCAACAAAATAAAACAGAAAACATGTAGCAAGATGAAGACTTATGATAGACATGAGGTCATATTACAGATAATTCCCAGACCATGGCAGGAGATGGCTGGTAACCAGATAAATTTAAGTGACCGTTAATTTCTGCCAGTCTAAATAGAAAGGGATCAAAAGCTTGGTTAAATCCGTGGGGTTAATATGGTCATGTTGGGAAGCCTGGTTAGGAATCTAGGTTAATGGAATCATTGATAGGGCTCAACTCTAATGCCTGCAATGCTTAAGAGGATCCATACCTCATGACTTAGATAAATCCCGAGGCATTCTTCAAAGTTTCCCCCACTGACCTTGGCAAGGGATTTTGAAACAGACAAACACAAAAGTCTGACAATTTCTTTGGTCAAACAGTCCAACAGAACCATATAGAACCTAAGGTTGTGTCAACAGAATAAATTGATTTTCAAAGACCTAGTTTCACAGGGGAAATATCCCTGTAGATCCTTGATAGATCCCTGTGGAAAAATACAAGCCTAATAAAACCTTAAAGAAAGCTTGCTTTTCTTCTCTTAGTAAATTACTATGAAGTATTTGATCAAAAACATGGAATTCTTGAAACTGACTATTGTGTCTAGATTTTGAATACTCAATTTATATTTGATTTTCTTCTAATGCAGCCAAGATATGAATGTGGCTTCAGTGAGAGGGCTTGTGATGACGTAAATTAGCAGATATAACTGCTTATCTCCTTAGCAAAGGTACTGATTTTCTGCCAATGCTTGTGGTTGGAGGTTGTTAGTTAGATTCCTAGGGGAGAAGAGAAATTGTGCCCACAGAAAACAGCAAGTAAAGATCTTTTAAAACCACAGAAGATGAGATGATGTGGATGGCATTCAGATGTCAATAAAAACAGGTGTTAACCAGTTTAGATAAGGTGTTAATAGCCCTGATAATCCTAGCCTGGATCTAAAAGGACTCTTGCTTTGGAATACTAATGCCGAAAATGTACAATTGAGTTACGCAAAGTTGATTAGCGCTTTTATGTGAGTGATACTGCTGCTAGGGGCAGCAAAATCTCTATGATACAGCTGTGAATCAGTGGGTGGAGTGGGTAGAGTGGGATATCCTCTAACTGAAGGTTAGTGGATTGATACCCAGCCCCATCATGTGTTAAAATGTCCTTGGGTAGAATGCCCAACCTCACATTGTGCAACATGCTCATCAGAGTAAGAAAAACAGTACCACATACTGTGCTGTTGTTGGAGGGAGACAAGAAAATTTAATGTGATACCACAGCAAGGGAATCTAAAAACATTATAAATAAGAAGATAAGAGGCTCACAGGCAACACAAACAGATGAGAAAACGATATGAACAGTACAGGAAAAACAGCACATACTAGCAAAGAAAGGAGAAAAGACAACAAAATATATAAACACATCATGGGCTGAAGAGATACAGGTGTAAAAGAATCATGCAATAAGAGGTAAGGACAAGCAGGGAGAGAAGGTCAAACCAATAAGCCATGATATTATAGAGTTCTTACACATATATTGTATATAGTACTGTCTGAAAAGATGATTAGCAATATTGTAAAGCGCTTTGTAGAACCTACTCATGGTCATGAACAATCTGCAAAGCATACAGGACTTTTCTGAAAACCCTTCAAAAATAATAATTTCAGAGAACTGCAGTTCTTGTCAATAATGTGCCACAATATTGATATGCCATGAGCTTTTAAGAAAGTTTGTTTAATTTATATTACTTAGGGTAGATACATCAAAGCACTGATCGAGTGAGTGGACTCCTTTTCTGTTAAACTTATCTCAGCACAAAAAGACTGCACCTGCAGCAAAGAAGTCACACCTCAAACACACACAAAACATCTTAACAAGGTGTTTCCCACAATCAAGAAGCAACAAACATTGTGGAATTTTAAAAATATAATTTTACAGTGAACAAACATACTTCCTCTCCTCATGGAATCACTCCTATACCATGGAAGGCCTTCATCAGTTTCAATTTTGACACCTCTATTTGGGTAAAACAAGATAAATGAACGTGAAAGTCATCTCGGTTTCACTTAATTGACTTTGAATGTAACACCTCGCCTGCTACATACATTCATACACTCGTACATGTCACCATGTAATCAGATCAGCATCTGGTGTCAGGGTGGCTTGTGGTTCAGGGTGCTCTCATTTGTAAACACCACCTGCCAGTTCTCACTCCTCTTCACTTGCTGGGTGACATTACCACAAGCGTGAAATGTGATGTTTTGCATTGAGAAAACCCCTGCAATGAGTACATCTGACTCTGCCCACCTGGAAAGTAAGCATAAATAATCTGTGGTCACCTCAGGCACTGGAAGTTGTCAAGCATAAGAAGCATAAGACAGTCCCAGACAGCTGCAGTAACACAGTTCTACAGGATCATCTGTCCAGTTGATTTTATACTCACTGACTGAGGAAGAAAGATTTTGCTCTAATAGGCATGTGTTATTAACTATGTGTTATTACTTCACCTTGCCTTACATACACTGTGCTCATGTATTTTAAGCATGATTGTGACTTATTGAGCCATTTGCATGTTGCATAGAGTTATAGAATCATGGTACGAGACAATACAATGCACTAAAAAGACTGACTGCATGAATGAGAAACAAAATGGTTTTAAGTATAATCCAAATCCAAAAAAAAAAAAAAAAAAAAAGTTGAGATACTGTATAAAATGTAGGTGAAAACAATGCAATCGTGTAAATGCCATAAGCACCTATTTTATGAACACACGTCTTTTTTAAACTTTGGTGTGTTGATATGGTACTAAAATGGTACTAAAAAGAAACACCTGAAGGAACAGCTGGAAATTAAATAGGTTGCTTGGCAACAGGTCAGTGACATAATCAAACATCTTATGAAGCGTCTCAGAAGTAGGTGTGGACAGAATTTCATCAATCTGCTAAAGACTGGATCTACAAAATCTGAAACAAGTTTTGGAATAATATTCAATGGTAAAGATTTTGAATATCTCATCATCTATGGTACATGAAAGGAATCTTGCAATCTGTGGGCCCTCAGTCCTTGAATTGGTTCTAGTTAGGTTCAGGAACACTTCAGGAAATAAAGATCTATGACCATCCACAAATAAAGGTTTAAACTCTACTATGCAAAGAAGTCATATGTGAACATATAGTGGTAAACCTTGGTTTGCACCAACTTTTTTCAGGTGTGTTGCTGCCAAAAATTGAACTAAGGATTTTTTCAAAATTTAAAAAATGTCTCGATTTGAACATCTGACATGTTTTTGGATGTTCTTTTATTAATAAGTTGCAGCTGAAACTAACTGGGAGAGAGGGGAATGGTAGAAATCACTAAAAGCATAGATCACCTGAAACACTCAGTTTTCTAAGCCCTTACTAATCACACATACACAGCTATTGATACAAAACCTTCAAGCAGGACAAAATTTATGCTTGCTGGTGAGACTTGGTTGAAATTGGGCATTTCATGCATCATCACACATATCACAATCATATTTAAACTCAAAGACTACTGTAACTCTGATTAGAAAAAGTCACCTACACATGTTTGCCATTCATCATTCTGCACCAATTCACTGTAACATTTCACCTTTAAGTTGCTACTGTCTTGCAGTTTGATGAATGCCAACTAGGAAATGAGAAAGAGAGAGACCAGCAGAGGAGTGAGAGAAAGAACACACAATTATAAAAGCTTCATTTCTTCAGAGAACTAAAAAGTCCCATCCCAGAAGGGCAGCTGAGCACAAATCAATTTCTTTCAGTCGATTACAAGCACTGAGGTTCTAACCTTCATTTGTGAGTCTAATACTTCAACAGTTATGTAGAACACATACCAATTAAGCAATTCTGCAGGAATAAGAGGGCCATGAACTGACGTGATTATAGAGGCCGGGCCCCTGGGGAGGATGGGTTATCAGCTTAGGAGCACAGAGGACGAAGGGAGCAGAGCAGGGGAGATCAAGGAGAAAAAAATGACGAAAGGAGAAGAGAGATTGAAGCCCAGGAAAAAGTCATTTATTAAGTCTAATACTCTGTGAAATGTTCCCATGGTAATAAGGCGCGAAGACTGCGTTATTATCAGGGAGCCATGCAGAAAAGGTCACTCAATATCTGCACTGCCCACCAGGGTCATGCTGATGGGAGCTGCTCAAACACATCTGATAATACTCTCAGCGTCATCACTCAGCACCACAGGTCGAGAGGATGGGAACTTGGGGAAAGATGCCATTTGTGGAAATTGCTCTGATGTACCACTGAGCTCTGACACAATTCTCACTGCTGGCTTTGGCTCTATGCAGACAGCTGTATACAACCAGAACAATGACATCCAGTTACAGAGCATCAGCCATGAATGTGTGGCTCTATAGCACATCATGCTTTTTGGTAATTCTAGCATTCACAGTCATTCATCTCCAAAATGACAAATTCATGGGAAAAAGTGCCAGCATCTGCTCTGATTTTTAATATCTGTTTGCTCACAGGCTCATGAAAGGGAATGCATTAGGCTCTCTCCATCTTTCTATTGTCACAAGCTAAACCTGATGCTATTTTTCTCTTGATTTGAAGAGCCTGAATGTATCTCTCCAAATATGTGGGGATCAACACATTGTCATTCACCTTAAACACGGCCTTCACTGCCACAAAATTTATGGTAATTCCTGACAGAATGTGATACGATGCTGCCCATAAACCCATATGAGGTATGTGTTTCTATGGTAACCCTTGCTCTCTTTGCTAGCCTTGTGAGTCTTGTCGTTTTACTTTTTTCCTCCCTTGTAGGCGCTGTCTAAATGCCAGTTGCAGGAATGAGATGCAGATTTGCAGCAAAGCAGACACAGATGTTTCCTCATTGCCTTTTAATCTCCTATTCCCTCAACGCCTGGCAAGAAACACTCCCCTTTTAGAATGGTAATTGGATGAGATGAATAATAAACAAAATGAAAACAGACCATCGTTTACTAGGAGCATTTTAACATTTGCAGTGATCACACTTTGTGGCTATTATTAGCACAAGACAAAAGCAAGTGCTGCTTCTTCTGGGAATAAGTAAAAAAAAAGAAAAAGAATGAGCTTTAACTTGTCTAATCAGTAGGGGACCTAGTGGACGATGCCAAAGCTTTGCTCATTAAGACAGAGGAGCTCAGAGTCCATTACCACTGTAGCGTTTTCACTGATTTTCTTCTCTTTTCCCTTAAGTCTCTTTTACAGTTTGAAAATACACAGTGGCATTCATACTCTGAGCAGTCAAAGACTAATTTATAATTCTTTGTGTCTTCAGTCACATCATTCTCCTCTGACAAATTGTCTGGCTTCCATATGTTTATCATACACTCAGTTAAATCACCCTGAACTCAGACTGCGGTTTGGTAGATGCACTGCTTGCAAATTTAAGGTAATGACTTTATTCCAAGCTGTCTTGCCTGGTGCCCTATTGCCAAAATTCTGCCATTGTCTTCCATTCAGCCAAACGTCATGTGCAGAGGTGTATTTGTTGACAGACTAAAAGAAAAGAGGATATTTTTACACCATGTGATAGCAGATATGCAGCTATTTTCATGAAAAGCCTGTCCCTCGTTCTCTTCCCAGAGAGCTTTATTACAGGAGGATATTTCAAATGCCATCAAATGCACCAAACATTTACTTTGATAACTCCATCAGATGGCTCCCTGGGTTTAATGGGAGCAATCTGAGCATGCTGAGGCACATGCCTAAAGCACAGACAATAATGGCTGAGAAAAATATGAGGACGGGATGAATAAAATCACTTTAAAAAGTTCATAAATAATGCACCTTGCGGGCTAGAGAGTTGTCGCCTTTTTAACTATGCATGCCTCTTCCTGGTTTCTGTGTTGGCAGAGATACAAACACAGCATGTGTTGTGGGTCAACATGACAATGCAGCAAGAAGACAACCTGGGGTTCTATCCATCCTCCCACCAATGTGATGAAAACACTCCCTCTGGCACGTTTCCACTTGCACCATGATTGCGACTACTGTATTTTCCCACTGTGTTGAGAATGACAAAAGGAAAATCTATTGAATGACCAACTGCTTGCTAAAATGAGGCAGAAGATTTGAGAAAACTGGAGAAAAACAAAGTGCTCAATTAATTAGCCAATTAATGTGCAATTAAGCCCACACGGCCTAATGGTCTATGCTGGATTTAGTAATAGTGCTACCAGACAGAGGAGCTAATTTAACTTGCTGTGGGCTGCTGAACAGCACAGAAGGACACAAAACACAATTTCAGTAAAGGGCCTTAAGAAAAGGAAAAAAAACATAAGGGAAAGAAAATAATTTTGTGCTTTGAACTGAAGCATGTTGACTGAAAGCTGAAAAGAAAAAAAATGCCAACCCCCTCCAGATAAAAAAAATTCAACAAAGCATTTCATTAAGATTTTCATTATCTGCCATAGCAGAGTTTGATAATAAATGCTAATTATATTCAAGCTAATATTTAATCACAAGCAATTTCTCCAGTCAACTCAGTGTGTGGAAATACTCATTCCAATGAGTGCATGCATGGTGCAATTTATGAACTTCAGTGTTGGTGAGACAAGAGAGAAAATATGGCCTGATGTTAAAAAAAAAAAAAAAAAAATTTAAACTATGAGCATTATCAGTTTGATTAATTTCCCTCCCTGATAATATCCTGTTGGAAGGTTCTTTTGGTACAATTTATGATGAATAGAAAATAAAGAAAAGGTGAGAACACACAAATTTGTTCAGACGTCCTATTAAACTGAACATGGCAGTGCCAAAATGTCAGAAAAATTCTGAGATTTATTTACAGAAGTAAAAACTAATGAATGCACTTCTCCATCCCCAAAATTGGGATGTAACAATTGTAAAATGTTAAAAAAAACAAAAAAAAAAACCATAATGTTTTGCTTTCTTTTTCTTACCAGCTTCATTTTATTAGTTTGTGTTCATCTATTTCAGTCACACATAATTGGGATTAGGCTGCAGGCCCATCCAGTACCCATACCCTCGTCTTTCTCATCCATGGCTTTGAAATGTTGGCAGGATGGGGTTTTGCATCATCTTGTTGAAAAAGATGTGGAGAATCTCAGAAAAGATGTGGTCTTGAGGGCAACATATGCTTCTATAAAATCTGAATGTACTTTTTTCTGCACCAACGATGTCTTGACAGTGTAAATAACTGTGATGATGAATCCTGGAGACCTTCACACTCTCTCCCTAAACAAGACTGATGAATTTTCTTTTTTGAGCAGTAATTTTTGTGGCAGCATTTCTGGGTGTAGTTCTGTACTGTAATGCTCAACAAAGGTTTCACAAAGTAATACTTGGTCACAGTTACATGAGCTAAGGATGTAAAAGTTATGAATGAACTCTCCTCTGCAGGATCTGAACTCATGGGTGTCCAGTTTAGGTATTCACCCTTGCCGTTCACCCACTTGAATTTGTTTACATTTTCATGAATCATGTAATGTCATTATGTACCGTAAAAAAGAGAAATGTGTAAATCCCTCCTACTCTTTTTGATGGTTGCCGTTTTAAACATTTTCTGGATTTTCTTAGGCATTAGTTGAGAACTGTTGAGACAACAGTTTGTGAGCTGTGGCTCACAAACTAGAACAGTCATCTGCCAACATAAAGGTCAGTGATTTGATTTCTGGCCATAGATGGAAGTGTCCTTCAGCAAGAAAAGTCCTGGTTACTTGCTGTATAAACACGTGGCTCATAGCATAAAGCACTTTATAAAGAAAGTGCTGTATAAGTACAGCCCATTTGCCTATCAAGGACACTGATATTTCACCAGATCATCACTATAGTCACCATTAGGGATGTTCAAACATGTAATCATGGGTGTAACTTTGGTTTAAAAAGTGGGGGTGCACAGAATGTAGAGTTAGGGTCCTCTGGCAGAGAAAAAAAGTAACTTAATTTCCTCCATTTTTACATACATTGGGACTATAGTGACAAAATCAACAAAATTATCAGCTGGTCATATTCATATATTTTGCCAGAAAGCATGGTTTTAAAATTTGCATGAGCAAAATCTGTCCTACATTCTGTATTAGGAACTATCGACCAAGACTTGAGGGAATCTTTTTTTAAAAATATATTTATTTATTTTATTAGACATCTTCACCATTTATTTGGATTTTGTGTCTGATAAGAGCTTAAATAATGAGAGTCAGTTCCACTGTTTTATTCCATTTATTTCTATAATTTTGTGCACTAAAGGGTTAATGTAACTTTAGGCTTGTGCTTCTTGTCTCAAACTGTTTTTATCTTGTTCCTCCTCAGCTGTCTTCTGACATTAAAGAAAACACAAAAGCATTTATGTTGAAAGAAAACAGGAGTCATAAACCATGTTAGCATATGGCTATTTTTTTTAAACACTTTATATTTTGATCAATTCTGTGTTCACTTCTATGTACCGGTGAACTTCTTACAGTCACTGTCAAAAATTCAAAATCACCCTGTTACCGCACATCAGAGTTTCTGCTTCTGTCTCCTATTTGATTCTATTTACTAGGACAGAATTCTCAGATAGAATTCATTCAGAATATTGAAAAAGGCCAAGAAAAACACTGAGTGTCATGTGTCGCTAGTGTTCTGCTCCTGCTGCTGTTTGTCTCCCTTCCCCTTCTTTGTTTCCAGTGATCCCTCCTACTTGGGCGTGGCCACTGCAGCCTACACACCTGACAGCAATCAACTCTCCTCTATAAGAGGAACAGCTTTCCTGCAACTCCTCACCAGTTGGTCTAATGACATTCCCTGTCAGCTTAGCACTTGGCTTACTTTTGATTTTCTGTTGGATCATTACTTACCTGTTTTTTTTCTGCCTGTGTCCAGAGCTTGCCTGCCTGTCTGCCTATCTATCTGTTTGGCTGTTCGGAACCCTGCCTGACCGTTCGTCTGCCTACCTGCCTGTTCCCCTGTGCTGTGAGAGATTCTGCCTGTCTACCTGGGACCTACCTCTACTTACCTGTCTGCTGGATTATCGGCCTTGGCTACTAAGACATGGTTATTTAATAAAAACTGTAGACTCTTCCCTATCCTGCCTGTCTGCTCTTGAGTCCTTTTATATAACCGTGACAGTGAGAATTTATTTTTTCAATTTAAAAATTGAATATGTGCTGTAACAAATTTTCAAACACTAAGTAGAAGTGTGTCCTATTTCTATTTGAATACTACAATTAGTCATAAATTTGGAATGTCAAGATCACATGTTATAAAACTATTGAAACAATCCATAAGTAATATTTCCTACACAAAACACTTTTAAAAAATTGAGTTCTAAAATACAATACAAAAATGTTTTATTTGACTCCTTTATTGCAGCATTTTGGGTTTAGATGATTCTGTCCGATGGTTTGGAGGCTGTTGAAAAGATCATCTGGATAACTTCATTCAGTTGGTAGTATACTGATGTTTCCTAATTGAGACTGTCTTGGAGCTGTTGTGAATGTCTGAATATCCAATCTAAAGCTAACTTCACCAACAACACACTAATATTCAGTAGCAGAGCAGCTTCAGACATTTGTAGCAATAGTCGTATTTCCATTTCACTTTTTCACAAACGAAAAGTGAAACACTGAATTTGTAATAAAGGTAGTGCTACGAGGTCGGTGTTTCCATTGAACGGTGTATTTTGAAACTCTTCTAATTTTCTCTCCACAACTCTCCATATCTCATCCTGTGAGGTGTCTCTTCAAAACAACAAAAATTCTCAACTTTGACGAAGATAGAAAAAAACATTGTTAGTCTTTGACAAAATATTGCAACCTCTGCTACTGCTGTTGAGAAAATAGTCAGATGATGAGGGTGGCAGATGTTTCAAATAATTATTCAGAGGCTAAGCACTGAAGTAATACGGTAATGTATAATGATTAAGTACTGTAGATCGTAATAATGAAGCCAAAAACAGCTGGAAACTACATTTTGATGACTTGAGATTGACTGACTACATCATTTCCGTTGCTGCCAGAAATGTGCAAATTTGCAAAAATTGTATCCATTACACTTTTGAGATAAACTGGATTATTGAAACGCTTGATAAACCACCACAGGAAGGCGTAAATAGGTTTTAGAGATACTTGGGAGTTCTGAATCAGAGCTGTATCCATTAAATTTTTTTTTTTTTTTTTTTTTGGAGTATTGCACAAATCTAGGGGTAATGGAACCACAACTAATATAAGACATGTAATTGTGCTTTTTCAAGAAGGTCAGAGATGGATGTTTTAGTCTTTACAGGTCAAATAAATGTGTATGTGTGTTCCTAATTGAAGAGCTTCACTGTTATCCTCCAACCTTTTTGTCTACAAAAATTCAAATATACCAGCCATGGACATGCCACATTTTTACTTGTAGATTGAATGTTGGCCCTTGGTTAAGTGACACTGAGACAAGAGGAACTCTCTTTGTCCTTGAACAACCAACACTAAAGTTAAATATTGTCAGAACACACATTTCAATACTGAAATGCAAAGACAAAATAGTATAATGTGTAGCCGTAAAGAGATAAGACTGTCTAATAAGCAAAGAATTACTCAACATCCTTGGGCTGATTATGAGCCTGCACTAGGTTTATCGGGACGTGGGGACAAACTCTTGTGCAAACACACTTAAAGCAGCCAGATTGTTAGAGTTTGGTGTAATCATCTATTGCTTGGATCACTTCTGGCTCTACTGGGCTAATCTTTCATGACCCAGAAAGCTGAGCATTGTGTCTCAAACAATCAGGTGGAGGTGGCCACACCGGCCACAGGAGGCCAATGTCAACACGATGGAGTAAAGGTGGAAAGACAATTAGCATTGGGCTTGGGTTTAATCCAGGTTGAGAAGCAGAGTAATGGAGTGTCTGTGTCTGGGTGAGCAATGAATTGTGAAGCAGTGGCCCCAAGGCCCCTGAGCCCCAAGCCTTCTGACTGCAGTCATTTGGAGTTGATCTCTATCTTGTTTGCCTCAAACCCAGATGAAAAATGGCACTCATTCCACTCTATCATTCCCTCCCTCTCTCTCTCCCTTGTGCAGGTATGTAACAATCAGACTCACAAAGTGAGGCTGAATGATACATACCTGCTCTGTTTCATTGATTTTTTTTTTTGTCTCGATGTCTCTAATCAGCCATTTTCTGGTTTAATTATCTGTAACTTATGGTATTTGCCCTGCCTGGATTACATTGCCACAGGCCACGTCAGACTCCTTCAGTGCCTCTTTATCTTCAAGTTATAGTTAATCACTTTGAACATCAAACAAACTTTTTTTTTCTCACCTAAATGCACTGAAAATCAGCTATTCACTATTTTCAAATTGGGGTGAATTAATAATGCATTTAAGTGTCCAAAATGGATGGAAAATAGCGGAACCAGAGGTACATGACCTCTGAAGCTGTTCTGAAGGATAGATTTCTTATAACAATGTACCTCAAGGTTGAAAGAGGTCAGCCTGATTAAAAATATGCTTTGAATAGAGTAAAGTAAAAAGTGCCTTGGTCACAAAACACCCAACAAGAGCTGGCAGCTTATGTTAGTTATCAGACTGTTTTAAATACTTGTCTCAATGCGAATCAAATTACCAGCAGCCTTTGTTTGTTCACACAAAAGCAGCTATGTTCAAGGCCTGTCTCCTCTCTGATCTTAATCAACTCCCTGGGGAAGGGTGTGTGTGTGTGGGAGATGTAGATCGCGACTTGCCATACGTCAAGCAAAAGCTGTGTGTGTCTGTGTGTGTCTGTGTATGTGCATGCATGCCTGTGTGTGTCTGAAAATGACTGTATAATAGTGATAAAGACTGTCAAAGAATGTGAAAACATGAAAAGATTTTTCTAACACCACTTACCCATTGAAACACACAAACACATAAAATTCCTTAACTTATTAATTTTTCAAAGGCTAAAGTTTCAACTAGTTCTAATGCAACTTGAAGATGTAATTTTTGAATTAAACTTTGTTGGTGACATTTATATAACTAACAAATCATGCTGTTGCCTAATAGCAACGTCTGCCTCTGGTACCTGGAGTGACCAGCATATTTCTCCATCCTCTGTCAGATGTTGCAGCAATGCAGCTTTGCAGCCAGAAGCTTTGCAGCCAGAAATCCAGTCCATGATAGCTTGATTCACAGGAAAAATTGGAACAGGATGCAATATAATGAGCAAAGTCAAAGACAGAAAAACTCCTCCCATTCCCCCTGCACAATGTGTTCACTTTTTTGTTGTTGTTGTTGTTGTTCCAAGGTGCTGCATCTATTGTAATGAATTCCAAAATGGTAAGATTTGCATTTCAATTCAATAACCTCATCACAAAGGTGATAAAGTCCCCTGCTCCCACACAGCACCAAATCAAATTAAGTGCACAACAATCTTTTGGAAGGCCACACAACGATGTTGCTGTGTTTTTTTTTTTCTTTTTTTCTCACCAATCATTATGCTTGCTGCTTTTTGTTGGCCTGTTTATGAGCTAAATGAATAGTAACACAAAACCCTTGGAGTCACAAGAGAGGCTTTAAGTGGAGTTGTTAGAAAGAACCATGAAACTCTGAACTGTTCTGACCCTTCTTGCTGTCTTAAAACTACAGGAAAAGACACAAGTAATTTTATTATTATTACTGTTATTATTATTATTATTATTATTATTGCAGAAGTGAAATATAAGTAAAGAAATCATGTTCTTCCTCTGGTTGTCAGATAATACTATAATTTAGTTCCCTTATGTTCTGTGCAGTCCAAGTGCTTACTTAGTAAATGATGAATCCTTGTGTTGGTGAAATTGAGTTCTTGTTCCTGGAAGAAACAATATGAACAAAAACTGTAGTCAAACATTAACTTTGTATCTCTTCCTTTGGTGGTGCATGTTGTTGTGTTGGTGACTTTTTCAAAGTGCCACTGCTTTGGACCACATGCAATTTGAGCATTGAAATCTGATCTAGACAGCATGTGTGGACTTAATGATGCGCCGGCTCCCCATCTCAGAGGTCAAACATGCTTTATGAGGTGACTGTCTGCAGATTTATCACCTGCAGTTCTCACGACAGCTGCCAATAGTTGAACAGGAAGGCTCAGAGATTTTTTTCTTTTTTTTATATGTTTGGGAGCCCAGGAAGAGGCACTGACAAATAAGCCACCCAATCCAAGGGCACACAGTGTAATAACTTCTGGAAAGTCTTGCATCTCCATGTTGTACAGGAAGATGAGTCATGTTGAAAGGAGCTGCTAATTTATTATGGGTGCAGTGTTTGCATCAGCTATGCTCCGCATAACATATTCAGCCCTGCAGGTTGGCAATTAACCAAAAGAGACTGAGGGGAAAAAAATCCAACTGACTGATCATGTCATGATTCAATGTGTTCTCTAAGAAACTGGTTTAAAGATTTGACTTAGAATAACAGACCTGTCCAGGGTGTACCCTTGCCTCTTGCCTGGGATGGGCTGGGATAGGCTCCAGCAGATCTCCGTGACCCAGAAATGGAACAACGGGTCAAGAAGATGGATGGATTTGGAATAACAAATGCCAT
>JAOWBL010000024.1:11537497-11554625 GCA_028564865.1 Zenarchopterus dispar | reverse complement strand
TCACACACACACACACACACACACACACACACACACACACACACACACACACACACACACACACACACAATTCTTTACTGGTTCTTACCGCTGTTACTTCCGCGACGCCTCCTGACTATGATAGCCTTGATTAATCAATATTGATCCATGTATAAGGCGCATTGGATTATAAGGCGCAGAGTTGGCTTTTGAGAAAATTGAAGGCTTTTAGGTGTGCCTTATAGTGCAGAAAATACGGTATATGTATATATATTTTTTACATAGGCCAAATAAATATTATATAGTTGGTGAGTAAAGTTCTTATGTGAGTGGGAATTTGAGCGGGAATTGGAGACTTACAACAGAGGAAGAAGCAACATGTAAAAAGAGGAATTAAATAATTCAGTGAAGTCACTTAAAACAACGCCATTTGAGAGGAGGATGTTTCAGGAGAAGAAATTTTCATTTAATTAAATACTGTGATGTAATACTTTAGTACATTATTTGCCTCCTTTTTGGTATGACTACTTTGCAGTTTTGTATGGCTCCCCAAGAAAACTACACCAACCGCCATTGCCAACACTTCAACAACACCAGAACACTCACTTTTAATTGAACCATGCAAGTATGAATGCTCCCTTAGTTTCATTAAGTTTGGATTGAAGGACAATTATGAGGTAAAAACGGCCTGTATCACCATACAAGTGTATGACTGCTGTTGAATGAAGAGAGCTCTGAGAAATTAAATTGAGACCAACTGAAAGAATGATACGGTGTCTTTTCAAATAAAGATATGCCTTAGATCTTGAGGTTGGATTTAAATGAATGGAAAATTGAAAAAAAATCAATTTCCTCCTACATATGAAGACTCGTAACTGAAAAGCTGACAACTGGGGCCCAAATTCAAGTAGTAAATAGGAAAATCATCCTCAAGTTAATCTTCTGCTTCCTTGGTATTTTCTGATCAGGTATTTGGAAATTAAAAAAAGATTAGATAAATAAAATAAGAGCATTGGGAGGTCATTATGAGATCGACTTCTCAGGTGGCAGTCTCAGACATGGGCAAAAACAGACATGGGCATGTCAAACCACAGCCTGGATGAATTGAGCCATAAAGAGAATTGGCCCAAAGGAAAGTCTGTGCCTATGGAACTAAACAAATTAATTAATACATAAATAAATAAATAAGCCCATTTGATTTGAATACATTATCTTGCTGACAGGATGTCATGCTCTGCCTAGAGGAAAAGGAAACATGGCAATAAACAAGGCATTTGAACACTGGCTCTGTGTAAAACCCATCATTAAACCTGGCTCACAAATAAAACAAACCAAGCCTGTGGGATACATAGCCCTTTGTTACTGTGCAGCCACTGGTTGTTAGGTTACGGATTCAAGGCACTGGGCGCAATGTGTGATTTTATAGCAGAGGTTGCCTGCTAATTACCAACCTAGGCAACATGCTGCTATTAAAAACACAACCCCAAGTGTCTGCTGAACTAATTTGTCTAATTACCTCTTTGTAAGTTATGAAAAGACCTAACATTAGCCTGAAGGCTTTCTTTTGGAGTGGGAACTCTGTTGACGGTAAATCAAAACTTTGCTGTCTTATTACAGCTATGAAAGCTGTGCCTCAGTAGCTGCAAGGCATGGGAAGTATAGGAGAGATCGTGAGGGGGAGGTGGTGGAATCCCTGTTGGGTGATGCTGTTACTATTTCCATATCCCTGAGGTTCCTCTCCCAGGGGACAACTACCGACATCCTGCTGACAAGGCTCCTGTTTATTTTTCTCAACATTAATGTGGCTTTTTTTATGCACAAAAACAAATATTTGCTGCCAGTTACAAGAGATGTAGGTTTCCATTGAGTATAATAGATTGTGACTGAGTCATGAGGGGCCTATGGCAGCTCTGCTTAAAAAAAATTTCTAATGGAAGGAAAGAGGAGCTGAGTGGACCCTTGGTGACATGTCACTTTGCTGAACTTAAAAAGACTTAAAAAAAAAAAAAAAAAGAGAGCTCTAATTTCAGGAAAGCTAAGCTAGTGTATAAGTGTAGTGTAAGTGCTGATTTTATAGCTCAGTTTGGCAACAATTTTCACTCCAAACATGTAGGATGGCACTTGGTCACGCCTCACACATGTTGTTTATCCATACATGTTACATTTTAGTCAATAACTAAAACACACCATTATGTTACCTCAACTTGAATGACAGCGACAAAATGAAAATCTGAGATATTCAGAAATAAAAGTAATAGTAATAATGATGGTCTTAGCCAGGAAAAAAACAATCAGGATAATACTATCAACTGCCTTCCTCCCTTCTTCCTCTTCTCAACAGCCAGTACTGGTGGCTGGCTGTGATAGTATCTCTCTGAGCAGTTCAGGTTCAGTTTAACAGCTCCCTGGAAGTGGGAAAAGTTATCTATTTTAAGGCGAAATCTCTTGCCTACATGTGGATGGGCTCATCTTACAATGCCTAGAGGAGTGCCATACAGAAAACATTAATGGATCCAAGCCCAGAAACCCAACATTATGTATCCATACAGAGGAGACCACTACTGAAAAGATTAAATGATATGGCTATTTTTCCCTAAAGATAAGAGGAAATTCCTGTGCTCCTAATGAAATGCCACTGACATTTGTTTTGTGTAAATACCTCAGGGATACAGTACAACAACTCTCACTGCAGCCATGTGTTTACAGCTTGTACTGTTGTGTTGATGTCACAACAGCACAAGCCCCTGGACAACTTAACCATTCAGTGACTGAAAATACTGTCACACATAGAACTGCCCAATTGGATAGAGTTGTGTTATTATATTGTTTGTTTGTTTGTTTGTTTTTTGTTGTTCCTGGGGGGATGGGGAATGTTGTTCTTTTTGTTCCATCGAAGTGATGGGTTCATACATCATCCAATACAATGTTATAATGTTTGATGAAGTTGTTTTTGTGGTGCTTATGCACATATTCTATCTCGTTTCTTGTGTAAGTTTTGTGCTCTGAACTGCTGACTGCTTTAGTCAGGATGTTGAGAGGAATGTGTTCTTGAAAAAGAGATTTTGACTTTATTTCCCTGGTTAGATAAAGGTTAATACATACATGAACAGTGGATGTAAAATGTCTGCACATCTGAATTTTTATTATTTCTTCCAACTGGCAAAAATCCAAAATAAATAAAGAAAGGACAATAAAATGAAATAATTTGAAAAAATACAACAGCCTGATTGCATAGGCCCACACATACTTTAACTGTTCCAACATAAATCAGTCACATTCAAATTTAGGTCTAAATTTGTCTAAATATGCCTGCCATCAGTTAAAATGATTTTTATTAAAACCAAAAGAAAGTTGCATGTGGCTTTGGTGTTTTCTTGAATTCTGGATTCCATTCAGAGAACCATGGGCTACAAAGTACCAATTAGGACAGAGATATAAAGGAATATCAAAGACACTAAACATACCAGCGATCATTGTCTAAGCCACCATCAGTATGCAGAAAAAAAGTGCCACTGTTGAGGACAAGGAGAAAACATATCGGCAAAGGTATCAGGAGACAAAGCCAATATTAAATACAGTACAAGAATTTCTTGCAGGTATTGGTTATTACTTGTATGTGACTAATATCTCTGATAATCTGCACAAGCAAGATTGAAGCCATTTCTTACAGAAAAGAAGATGCCCCAATCTCCCTCATTAACACACATTTAAAAATCCCCACCAAAGGGCTCACAAGTAAAATAGAATCAGTTATCCCAACCTTAATTCACCCTGACATAAACACGGGTATATGTCAGACATTGCCTTAATTAACATAACACAACAAAAACAAATCAAAATAATAACTGTTTTCTCAGATGCAGAAAAAGCATTTGACAGTGCTAACTGGAAATTGTTACTCAGCACTCTACCTAGATTCAGATTTGGAGAGTGTTTTCATTCACTGGATAAGAACATATTTTTCACCTAGGGCCACAATAGCCCTAGGGATCATATCACAAAGCTTCACACGTCACCTGAGAATCAGACAAGGATGTCCACTTTTCCCATCTCTATTTGCCATCTTCATAGAACCACTTGTAGCGCAATTAGACAAAACAATAACAGCAAAGGAATTCAAGATATCTAATAACATAAGGTTAGTTTATATGCAGATTTATTATTATATTTACAGGACACTCATAATTCACTACAAGAAACCTTCAGTATCATTAATTAATTTTCCAAAATCTCAAACTATACCATAAATTGGTAAAAATCAACAATTATATCTCTCTCTGAAGAAGCATGGGATTCTGCAGCTCAAAATAATCCAGCTTCACTTTGCACTGGTAATAAAAAATATTTAGGAATTAATATCTCCTCCAGACTGTCAGAGCTTTTTAATCTTAATTACACCCTCTGTTAAAGAAAAACAGATTAAAATGAAAATACTACCACAAATTAACTATTTGTTCTCAGTCCTCCAAATTACACCATCAGACAATTGGTTTAACACAGGCTGCACACTGGGCCCACTTTTAACCAGTGGAGCTGCTCAGAGGGCCCTTATTGGTGAAGTATCCACCCCAACTAATTATACCTGCCTCCAATGGTCTTGGCTAGCTGAGATTATTATTATTAGTAGTAGTAGTATTATTATGATTATAATTACCTGTATTGTTGTTATTATTATTATTATTATTATTATTATTATTATTGTGATATCTGTTATCACTGCCACTATTATCACTATAATTACCGCTGTGTTGGTATCCCCTTATCTGTCATGTCAATATAATGTATCATATGTGTCCACTGCATGTTTTTTCATACAATAAAAGAAAGAAAGAAAGATCCAAGCCCATATGTATTATGCCAAAAAACTCACTCAGTCACCCCAAACCATCTATAAAATATGTTATGATGCAACAAGAAAACCGTTTGAATTTTTGGCCATAATTCTAAAAAGTATGTTTGGTGCAAATTAAAAAGTACAGACACCATTTCATAGTGGTGTCTATACTTTTTTATGTTCAAGGCATGATTATATGTACACGTCAAAAATCTTGAAAACTTTAAAAGGTATATATCATTTCCTTTGTAAAAATCTGAAAGGAAAAAGATTGTAAACATCCTATCGCCATGTCAAATTTGCAATCAAAAGATTAAGCAATGTCAGTGTGGTTAGTGATCTGTCAGTCTTGACTCAAACCCGTTGCTTGTGGAGAGGGTGGTGCACACTGGGCCAGCCAGAGCTGTGTTAACTGAAACCTACACATAACCTCAGAGCTGTGGTGAAGCCTGCTATCTCCTCTCGTTTTGACTAACCTTGCCTCAGCTCCTTCTCGCTGCTTCTCTCGCTCTGTGCTTTCTAATCAGGTGAGATTTTATCAGGCCTCCTCTGTCAGTAACCACTATTGGTTGTGAAACTTCAGACGGTAAAGCGTGTGGGAACCACACTATCAGTTGTGCTCATCTTGCCCAGCACCTTCACAGACGTACAAGCGGTTTCTGAAAAGGTGAGAAAAGCTTCACAAAGAGCATATCTAAGACCGGTTTAACACCAACTGTCAGTGGAAATACTTGTATACTGCGTTCAAACTTTTCTCTCTATTTTTTTCCATTCTTGTTTACTTTGCACAGAAGCACTGCTAGACTATACTGGCCCATTGCAATATTGGCAAAAATATAAATTGCAGATAGGGCTGCTTTTGTATGAATCTATTGAGGAGATATATAGATGAGATGCAAGAAGTGATTAATCCTTAGAACTCCTTATACGACCTCTATTGCTCAGGTTGGTTTGATAGCCTCCCCCCATGGGTCTGCATTATCTGTACTAGAGCACTATTCGCAGAAACTACATTCTTTCACAAGCTAAACCAATACTTTTCATTCATTATCACTATTAAAGTAAACTTTTTTGTACCCAGCGTGGATTCACATTAACACACACACACACCCCACCTCACCGACAAGACTGTTGCTGAGGTCCACTGTCTCAGGGAGGAGAAAAGTAAACCAGCTGAGGAGCAAGACGCGATCAAAAATCTTTGAACCTCTTTACAAATTGGTGAAATGTGGGTAGTGAAAGGCATGAGCGAAATTTATCAGCTCACTCATCATGCTCTCAGATTTTGAAGATATTTTTATCTTGAGCTTCTGGAAAACTTTCTTATCAGACAACTTAATCATTTAGATTGTCACTGAGTTCATTTTAGAAACAGAGAACACAATGTTACTTTTGATTTCAAATAGTTAAATGTATAGACATAAGTACATGTGTCAGAGCATTAGTAGCCTTTGCTGCTATCAATATTACTGTAAATACTTTTCCAAAAACTAGCTCTCGTAGAAGTTGAAGGCTTGTTGCTATTTTGTCAAAAGATTATAGTCAGTTTTTTCTGTGAATATGTTCATAAGATTGAATCTTGGTGGTTTTATGACACTCCATAGAATACAGAAAATGTAAAATTTCAAGGAAATCAAAAAGAGATGCAGTAAAGGTATCTAGTTCATGGTCATCATCATCCCCCCAAGGTCAGAATGGCATTTTTTTAAACTGCTTTTCAACTTGGAACAGGTGCTAAAGCCAGAACTGTGCTAGCTCAACTTTTGGAATGTGTTAACTGATTTCCTTTTGCCATACACATAGTTACTACAGAGCTATGTCATCACGTTTTTATGTGTTTTCCAATGTTGCTGAACCCCTGCTGTGAATTGTTGCATAACGGACAGAGATCTCAAGATTCTTCTGTTTGGAATCAAGAAGACTAGAGGCTACAATTGCTGATTTTTTTCTAAATATAGCAATCAAAGTGCAGCACGGTGGCTGTGGATTGGCTCCACCAGACCCCCGTGACCCAGTAATGGATTCAGCGGGTATAGAAAATGGATGGATAGCAATCAAAGTGTTTTCTTGAGCCTGGTTGTTATCTTGTAGCTATGTCAATTTGTTTTTCTACTTTGCTCAAAACCATAGTGCAAGGAAAAAGGTCATTTGCCTCGTCAGACCACCATTGCTTGATTCATGTCTCCATACTTCATTAATTTTTTTCTCTACTAGCTCACTGCAGGTGTAATTTAATAATAATAGTCACAATATTTTAGTTTGTCACAATAGTCCTGCCCCTTGCTCCTGCCGTACTCAGGTCTAGCAGAGTTTAGGGGCCAGAGTAACACCATTTTCCAGGGTTTGGACCAGTACTTTCTTTGCATTTAGCTTTCTAAAACCAAAGAACTGGCTTCAAGTTAGTTACTGGTTCTGAATGAACAATGGAACCATTTTGGTAGAAAAGAACATGTGATAGCAGTAGTATTAAGTTGGCCTAATCCTTACCTTTAAGTAGATAATTAAGGTATTTAATCCTTAGAAACTCCTAAAAATACTGCAATGTCTTTTCTTTCCTTGTTCTATAATGCATATCTAGCATGCAAAAGGAAGTTGTGGTTCTATTGGTTATGTCACAAACACTTGAACATGTTTAAGTACACTGTGGCCCTGCTGACATTAACAATTTAAATTAACAAGTGCCCTTAGAAGGCAGGGATTGTGCAATTTCTGGGAATTTAGGTGACTGAGCAATTTTAATTCAATTTTATACTTCCCTTTTGAACTGAGACAAGACCTTGAGCTCACAAAGGGAAAGTAAATAAGGTGGGATCAGAAGAAGGAGTTACAGTGATCAGGTGGAAGGAGAGCGGGGTGGAAGTTCTCCATGCCATCCATCATAGTGGCACTTCAGTGATGTCAAATAAGTAGCTCTGTCCAAACCCATCTTTTATCATTATGTATGAATGAATCTATCTGGGGACCGCATCATTCAGCACATGGGAGGGCTCCATCTTATATACATGACGTAGAGATAATATGGAAATGGGAAACAGCAGCAGATAGGTTTGGATGGAGAGATGGATTTGCATCACTGGCTGGGATAATAGACCATTATTTGATCTGACCATACAGATTTGAAAATTGAAAAAAAAAATGTGCAGGATTGTGTTATATTTATAGTCTATGTGAGTGCATATCATCATGCTATTTTTTTGTCTACCAATATCTATAGCATTTATTGGCACTGACTAATCAAAACAAGCCACTGGGAGTCTAGAAAATCCTTTACATACTGCAATAGTTTCCATCCTCCCAGTGCTTCTTGGCTTAGGCACTTTAACTCAGTGCCTCTGGATCCTTGACTCCAAAGTTGCATGAGAACTTTAGTGATGATTCTCCAAAGGTGGGTGAGAACTCTTGGCACAGGATTAAGTAAATTGTGCCTGCAAAAGCTGCTCTGAACCCATTTCCAAATTGTCAAGGGGACTTTTCCTTAAGAGGCAAGACAAACCCACCTTAATCTCTGCTAATCGCACTTAAACACGAGTGTCTCATGTGGAAATGTCTGGTTACAATTTAGAGCCCACCCCAATTCTTGGGATACCCACCCTGTTATAATCATATATATATATATATATATATAAAAAATATATGGCCACAACAAAGATGAAATGAGATGCAAACACATCAGATGTGGTACAGGATAATCAATATGTAAAACAGTAAAACCACAGATGCACACTGCAGTTACAATGTTTGTTGATGACATGAAACGCTGCCAAATTTCAAGATATGCCAAAATGATAAAGCTGTCACAGAGAAGGAAGCAAGCACCACCAGCATGAATAACATTGGTGATTGGCTTTGATTAACATCAACCATGTTACAAAAATGAAATTACAAGCATGATATATGCAATACCAGGGTCCAAACCAATATCATTAACATTCGACACAGAGCATAACCCGGTGAAATGATTACATTTGACTTGCAATGATTTTCCCTCCCTGCATGAGACAACAGCTTAGAAAACTAAATAGATATGTTCCCTAAAGTAGATTTGCTGCCGTAAATAAATCTCATTGCCACAGTGAAATATGTTTTGATTTAACTGAAATTCAGACACTGGAGATAAACATCCAACCCATCTGTCCCCATGGACTGTGACTTGGCCTTTGTGCTTTGAGGATGAAGCCGTGTCACACTACTTCTACTTGCGTCATTATCCCCATCACCAGTTACCACCTGAGCTTAGACACCCCCTTTAGAAACAGAGTATGGCACATCAGCAGTGTGATCTTTTAAAAAGGATCTGATGAAGAAAATGATGAAGAATGATGAAGAAAAGAAACATTTCCATATTATTTGAGCATCCTAGTACCATGCTGGGCTTGTGGAGGCATAAGGCATTGTCTAGTCTCTCCTAATTGGATCAAGTCTGTGCAGATAACAGATGTGTACGACTGGCTGAGGTAAACACTGGACCAAAAGGTGTCAGGGCTGAAATTGCTTTCAAAATTGTTTCTGCCTTCCTAAAATGAGGCAGAATAGTGAAGAGTAATACAGTTTCAAAGCATATTTGTTGCATACTTCCCCTCTGGTGTAGATTCACTGACGTTAAGAGCAAGGCTAAGGCCTTAGCAGGCCGGGCATGGGTGATTATCTATGATAAAAGACAAATTACACCTTGGAAAGTGAGTATTGCTGATCTAATTAAGAGCTAGCAAAAGCTGTCACCAGATTCTGACAGGTTTCAGACTTTTTTTTTTTTTTTTTTGCAGAGAAACTGAAGTGATGAACATCAGCAAGGAGAAAGAGAGATGAAGAGATGCAAGACGGAGCTATTGCCGATCAGAGACAACTCGATTTAACCTTGAAGAATAATGTGATCTGACTTGCTTAAATGTTAGCATTCTTAAATCATCAGGAAATGCCTCCAAGGAGCTGATAATCACTATGCCAAATTGCTGCGCTCACTAATTTCATTTCTCCCCAGCATTTGCTTGCAGTTAGTGTTGATTATTCAAGAACAGGCATTTAATGCCGCCAGGACCCAGGGGTATTGCATTAAAATGTAATAACTTGCAACATAAATGAAAACAAAAACCATTACTTGCTTCCCTCCACTCTTTTCCTCCATCACCTCTCTCCCTTTCTCCCTCTTCAATCTCTCTCCCCTCCCTCCCTCCATAGTGGGAGTTCGAATCTAATTCTCAGTCCATCTGGCAGGCGTAATGAAGGCGGACTGGGCTTGTGGTGCCCTGCTGCCATGGCTCGGCGGAGCAGGAGGTTAGCTGGCAGATTGGACCGGGATGAGTGGAGGGGAGTCGGGGAACCTGCTGGGTGAGTAAGCCAGCCCAGTTAATCTCCTGTGTACCCCGGTGTGATTGGGGCCAAGGCCGAGCACATGCTGAGAGCACAGAGCTTCGTGTGGTCTGGAGTGTGAATGGTCATGGGCAGAATGCTCAAGATGCCTGGTATATTAATTTACATATTCTGAGATTAAGCTAACCAGCCCAGCCAAAGTGAAAATGAGCAAAATAATCTCTGTTTTCAAGACTGACACACATTAACAGGTAAGATAATTTAATCAGTCTGTGGTGGATTCAGGAGTCACATGTGACATGCAAGATTACAGCAAAAAAAATTAATGAATTAAAACAACTGAATTTTACTGAAAACACTGAGTGTACTCTCCAGTTATGCCTAGTGTTCACAGTGCAAGGCTGGCTGAGTTTGACTATCAAAACTTAAACATTTCCAATCTCCATCTGACAAAACAGACAATGAATTTAGTTCACTTGTAGAAAGTCCTGGTTCATTTGATGCTGGCATTGATCTTTCAACATAAGCAGAACCAAAACACACAACAGAGGAAATGTAGAAAGGGTCACAACCTAACTGGAGAGATTCTTTGTGTGTCAATCTGCTTGTTTGGAGTGCACCAAAATTCAAGCATGAGCATTCACACGTTATAGAGGTCCACACAAACAGACTAGAGTTTGGTTTAACTGAGCCAAGCAGGAATGCATTATATCAAGATTCTGTATAGCTTCATAGATGATTGAAGGTGGAAGTATGTTACACATATGTCAGATAGTGAAACAGACAGAAATAAACCCCAACAGTTGCAGGAAGCAACAGGCAAAATGGATCTTTGAACCATCTGGCAGTGCATAAACATTTACATTTACAGTATGTTTACAAGTAGATTGGATAATTATGTTGTAAATATTTGCATATAACACTCAACTCAACACTGTACTTAAATATGCATGCTAAACAAATACATTAGCTTAAGAAGTGCTATAAATAAAATAGCACTAAAAATAATAAAATATCAAATAATAAATAATAAAATAATAAATAATAAAAAGCTTTACTGTTAAAGTATTTCGTGTAATGCCTCCATTGTACTTCTGTTCTTGATAAAGTCTTGATAAAGTCTTGCTAAATGCAAGAGCCGGGAGAACAGCAACAGGGAGAGTGCCCATGTCAGACATTGGAAACCCCAAGCAATTATGATTAAGCCTCTTTATCTCAACACAAACTGTTTTCCAATCGCTACAATCTGCCTGTCGTGTGTGAAAGCACGTAGGGGGTAAGCGAAAAACCATCCAAAACCCTGCTGACAGACCTGCAGTCACTAACACCAGTTTTTGTAAGAGCACAAGTAGTCTTTATGGGGCTAAGCTGAGTTTGGGAAGCTGCTTTTTTTTTTTTGTTTCCACTTTTTTTTTTTTTTGTAGCCTCATACTAGTTAAGCATATTAGAACTTGTACTGCAGCATAGAGGTATGTCACCCCATTATAAGGGATCTTAGTGTTGCCAAGGCCTGGGAGAGGCTGACAGAGAGAAGCTCCTCTGCAACATGAATCAAAACAGGCCTGACATAGGCAGCAGGTTTCCCAAAGCTGTGCTCCGGACTCTGGAGAAACAACAACACTATCATCAACAGTTACTCTACTCATAAACACACCAGCATCAGCTGGAGGTGTAATTGTCCCCGCTTCTCTTGTAATCCTATACCTTACTTGCTGCTACTGTCAAACACCTTTTCCACTGAGGGAGACTTAGAGACAGAGAAAGAGACACAGGGGGTAGCTACCCTGCATTTGTGCGCTGTGAAGTCGGAGGCGGGTAGGTGTTGCTTGTGTACTGTCAGATACAAGTTAAGCAGAGTAAAAAGGAAAGTGGAGAACACATGCCTGAGAATCAGACAAGTGTGTGTTGCTCATGAATATGTCAGGAGCTTTGCTGAGTGGTTCGGTGTACAAAAATCATGTTCTTTTTGTTGAATGATTAGAAGACAAGTGGCAGAACATGACCTACTTAGTTCTAGTTTCTTTTCTTTCTTTTTCTGTGCACATTTCTCAAATGGAGATCACAAATGCAGAGTTGTGTTGGAGTGGGTGGGTGGTGGGTTTTTTGGTGCAAGTCGAATGGCAACTTTAAAACAGCAGTCACAGCTTTAATAATTGCCAAGGGGTATTTGTGAATGTGGAATAAAACCTCCACATCTCATGACCTCTCAAATTTAAACAAGGGCTTACAGTTAGTCTCTGAGCTCCTGCTCTACAAACAAAAGGCAAATGTGAATGTGTGTGATCCTGTAGACATGAAAGGTTAAAATGCAAAACAAAATATGAATTAAACATCATGTGGTACTCTCTAAAGACTACAAGAGGAGATTTTGTTGTCTTTAAAATCGGTCTAGAGAGTGAGATAAGAGATGTGAATGAAGAGAGCCAGAAAAAAAAGCCATTTAAAAATTGAAATAAAAATGATGAGAAACCTGCTTTTTCAAAATCTGTGACTGACAATGGAAAAGCATTTATCCTCTCTACTTATTTACAACCCCATAGTGGAAATCCACCGAGGCCATGAAAGAGGAACACTTCAGCTCTGCTGCAGAAGTGGGCTTGCCTTTGGCTCCTCTTAATTTCAGGCTTTGTTTGTTCAGTGTTTGGGAGCTCTTGTGGGTTAGCAGGGCACCCGCAGGCCTTTTGTTTCATCAGTAGAGGTGATTTCAGCTTGATGCTTCCAGTGATCTGTTGGCATATGCCTTTAGTTCCACTTCTCAAGATTTGGCCACAGGGCGCAGATTACAGGCAACACAGCCATCAGCTGATTCACAGCTGTATGAATCGTCTAAAATAACTGCTGTACACAAAGAAAAAGAAAAAACAGCCACATACTCTCCACACCAGCCCCACCAGACAAAATGTTTAACTCATGGCACAAAATTAATAAGTTTTAACTTGATAAAGTTCTATGATTTATTATGTGCCCTCGAGTGTATAATCATTCTAATGGAGAAGTGAGAAAGAAAGGGGAAGGAAGAGACTAAAAATGGACAGAGGCAAAGCTTTTTATAAAAGACACAATATATGTACCTCTGAACAGCTAAACGGACTGGTTTACATAACTCCCAGTGAGAAGTGTGAAACAGTTACTCAATCTGTGAGAGTCGTATTTTGCAGGAAAATGGCAATTAAAATGAGAAAACGTCCAATGTCCATGGTGATGTGAAATATGACAAATTGAAACACCAACAGCGAAGCAGTAGAAGCTCTTTTCCTTCCAAAATTGTCTCTTTCTTTTGGTAGCTTGAATTCCCCATAAAGCTTTTTTTTGGACAATATCACACCTCTATAGAAGTCTCATTCCACAATCCATGGGAGGCTTTCTCTCCCCTCCTATCTGCATCGGTGTGTGTGTGTGTGCACCATTGTGTTCATTCTCCACTCCCAGATAGATGTTTGTAATTGGAGCTCTAATTTATGATCGGGCCTTGGTGCAGGATAATGATATGGAGCATTGTAATTTGCTGATGCAAATTGTACGTTATAATGGGGAGCCATAAAAGCTCCAGCAACATCTCGGAGACTTGCCAAATACCCTGAGCGTTCATTACAGCCCTCATTAAAACATCCATGTCGGCACTGGGAGCTCTTACAAATGGAAGGAGCATGTAATTGGTGCTTGATTGTGGTATATGTAACATATGATAAAGTGGAATTACCACTTTATTTGTCTACAGTGTTGGTGAAACTTAATGGTGAGAAAGCCTGCAGTAAACAAATCCTTGGAGCATGGTTTGATCGTTACTTTATAGACCTATTTGTTTAAAGTGGGGCAAATGTGAGTTAGGGGACAGTGCATCGAGGACAAACTGGAAACAATGATAATCAAGGTTGGGGGCTTAGGGTGATAAAAGTAATGCTTTTACCCATGAGACCCTCTATTCCATTTGGACCAACTCCAAGACGGGTGATGGTGAAGAGCTTTGTGTGGGAATACATTAACTGGATTTAATATAAGAAAATAGCTCTATTGTGCTTTTTTATTACTGGGAACGAAAGTTATCACTATGTCTTTGCTTTATGAATGTTGGGATTAGAATAAGAAAGTTTATGATGTTACCCTCAGTCACTGAAACACTTGGACTACTGTGTTTTTGGGCCAGCAGGTTACAGGGCTTGTAATTCCCAGTTCTTCAGTCAAGTTTTAACAAACGCTTACACAGGAAACTCATCTCTAGCAAACGTGCTGTGAAAGATATGGGGAAAGGCAGCTGATGTAGCCTGGCTCTGCAACACGTCAGTGTGATTAACAGGGTCATATGGGCTGCTGAAAACCTACAAGGCATCCACCATCTGATGATGCTGCTTGACTAAAAAAAAAAAAGTGGAGTCAGCTAAAATCAGAACAGATAGATTAGACCTTTACGAAAATTGGAAATCCGAATGGGACAAGAAAATTACAACTGGTGCTTCTCATGTGAAGCAGAACGTCTCAGCTCTAAGCAGTCTTTTAGTAAATAAACAGTTTCTTTCTGCTGTTTTGAGAGTTTTTTTCTGTAGCCCCATTTGCATTTGGTGTCATTCAAGTGGATCTCCTCTCGAACAACAGTAGAACTGCACTGCTGAAAATGAAGTTTGCACCCTCAGTTCTGAATGATAGCAGGATATCTTCTGAGCTCTGTATGTTCAGCCAGTGGAAAAGGATTTTCAACCGTGTCATTCAGCTGGGGCCCCAGAAGCCAGCAGCCTTTATCTGCAGACCCGCTGACTGATGTGTTTTGGAACCTGCTGTGGTTAACAGCAATTTTCATCTGTTGCTAGCGGCAATAGCTCAGGTCCCTGGTGTGCAAAGAGCAGCTGGGCTCAGGATCTGCAGTCAGCCCGCACACAGGGATAAACAAATAGGTTTTTTAAGGTGGACAGTCTTCATAGAGAGGCTTCACCTGGCCCCACCCCAAGGCCAGGACAATGTCAAAACCTCAGTCTGCTCCTACTGGGCTATTGGTTTCCTTCACTAATTTTCTCCATGTGCACAGCCAGTGGTATGGAAACACCTGCACACCCCACTGCAAAGTAAGCAGAGCGAGAGAGAAACAGGGGTAGGTGGGGATACGATATACAGAAAAAAAGTCACAGAGATACAAAGAGAGAGTTCAGAAATTCCGTGTACCATCAAGAAAAAGACATGATGCAACATCAGAAGACTCACTGGAAAAATGATTCCACGTAAAATTAGGATTTAGGCTAAATTTCCTTTCAGTCGCAGAGTGTAGCATTTAATTCAGCAAATCTGTTGTTTTTGTTATATAAAGCGTGAAGCTTTCAATGGCTTCTGTTATAATTAAGTGACATAATCCTTGTATTTGATAAAGATCTTGTAAAAAGCCTCATCACACAAGGAAATGTGTTTGTCACAACATGGAGGTCACGAATGCCAAATCAATTTAAATGAAGCTGTTTAAGGAGGCTGCTGTGTTTAGAGTGTAGACTCATTTAGCGTTAAACAAGATTATGACAACCCAAGCGAGGGAAAATGAAGAATGGGTGTGTCTGAGAGCTCCAAGCACTCTTGCTCAACCAAAATACTCCAGCAAAGGTTTTACTGTCTGTCACTGCAGAGATAAATTCTCCCAAAACAGACTACTCAGATTATACTGTCACAGACAAAGCTCTATGCTTTTATCATCCATGAAAACATGAGCCACAGCTTGGCCTTGGGTGGTTTCAAAAGATTTGGGGCGGGAGAATTAAGCTCAGTCACTTCATCTGAAAAACGGTGGTGTGTTGTCTTTGTCTCCCCCTCTGAAGGATATATTCAGCCCGGTGACAGGATGGGCAGATGGCTGCAGAGAGATTTTGTGACATTTTTCCTGTCTCAGGCAGCACATATCTCCCAGACACAGAGGGGGATGTTGGGTTCTTTATCAAAGAGCCCCTGAGAGGATGATAAAATGCCTGAGCGCAGCCTCATCTCCAGTGGAACAACAAGCAGGTAGCAGTGCAGAAAACAAGGCACAGATATTGTCTCACAAACATAACTGAGGCTATAATGAAGCTCACACAAGACAGAGAGTGGAGAGCTGACCTGATAAAAAATTCCATATCCAGTCTTCCACAGAGAGATATAGTGAGGCTCAGTCCTGCTGTTACATATCAGCACTGGACTTGACGCTCAAGAGATTAGGTCTCATCCCTGAATGAGGGACAGAGGGTTGTTGAAGGGCAGGTGGTAGAAGGTGATTGCATATCCAATACTACCTTCAGTATGGACGCATATACTAAGTGTCAGAATTTAAGAGAAATACTGAAATACCATCATCAATCTATCCATCTAAACTTAATTTATTTGTCTAATCAAATTCACTTAATTTTGGAATCTGTTAAAGTTTAACCCAAATAAAATATTTTTAAAAGTAAATATGCTTGATATTCTAGTGGTAGACAGGTACAAGAGAGATGAATCTGCAATTGCTTATAAGGATAAAACTTCTAATCAGCTGCATTTATTCTCTTAACATTTAAAATTATTCAAGGAGGACAGGGCAATTCCTTTCTCCCTGATTTGTGAGACAACTGGCAAAGAACATTGTGGCACATAACCACTACCAGACAGAGTGGACTTGGGATAATGTATTATTAACTGCATTGTACAAGCATTTATCCAACATTCATATGGTGCTTCTTATAGCAAACATAGACCACTTTTCTACTAGACACAAACATACCTCCACATACCATATTTACCAGACTATAAAATGCATTGGAACATAAGCTGCACCCATTAATTTTTACAAGAAAAAAATATTTTCACATATGGTAGCCGCATCAGACTGTAAGCTGCAGATATATTCTTTGTGAAATGAGGTATTTAGACAGAAAGATTTTGTAAATGTTTATTTATATACCTCGTTTCCAAACGGTGCCTGTAACATGGAAGTAAAATGGCTAAAAAGTCATTAATGTTTTTATTCATCCTCCTGTGCACTGAAACCACTGAAATCGTCTTCTTCAGTGTCGGAGTCGGAGT
>JAOWBL010000024.1:11524849-11537397 GCA_028564865.1 Zenarchopterus dispar | reverse complement strand
ACTGAAATCGTCTTCTTCAGTGTCGGAGTCGGAGTATGGAGTAGTCACACACTTTTTCAGTCTTTGTGTACGTTCCATGATGAGGGTATGAAAAATATTTTGCATTCCTGTGTGTCGTGTTGCATTTTACGTCTAATGCGCCAAAAACTAGCATCATCTTCTTTACATTGGCCTCTTGCGTCTGTCTCATTTTTGCATCTCCTGAACCCCCTGATGGCCATTAGTGAAGAAAAATCTATATATAAGCCGCATCGTTGTATAAACTGCAGGGTTCAAATCGTGGGAAAAAAGTAGCGGCTTATAGTCCGGTAAAAACTGTACACACACTGACAAACAAACTGGGGACATTAGTGAGGTCCAGTCTCTTCCCCAGTAATAGCACTGATAAAACCTCAAGTGCTGGTTCTTCTCTGGTCAGCTGCTGTTGTCGACCAGTATCCTTCTTGTTGTTAGGATTTGGGTTTCTGTCATCCTAACCCTTTCCTTCCACAGCCAGCAGGTGGCAAGATGAGCTCTCGATGCCGGCACACCTGCAAGCAGTTTTACACTGATCAGCCGGCTTCTTAATCAACCTGCACCTGTTTCCTGCTGTGGAATTATTCCCTTGCCACTGGGATGTATGTACTTTGCTTCATAGCTGTTTGAAATTAAAGTTTGTATTAATCCTAGTGTTAGAGAACCTACTGGTGAACCTGAGTTATTTTGACGCTCTGTGTTTTGTTTTGTTGCCCATGATGATGGTGAATTTTTGTTAGCTTTTATACCTAGCGCTTTTTTGTTATATCTTGAGGAATTCTGTTTTTGATGGACGTTGCCAAATAAAGGCCATTTTCTGTTATAATCTGTGACTGGGTCCTGCACTAATGAACTGTAACACTTGTATTTTTGTGTTTTCATGAATAGCAGAAGCAGGTTCTTGATTTTTGGATCACCATTTCTGGCATCTCAAGCTGCGTTTTATGCTCGCTTTTGTCCTTCTACATGGTCATTCTGTTTGGCTTATATGTCTATTTAAGTAGCAAGACATAGTTGCCACTTACATGCACTCTGTCTTTCTTGCCTGCTCCCCTCTTGCTCAGGAAATGCAGCTCCTCCCCATCTCCACCTTTGAGCTGTGATTCTACAAAAAGGTGGGGATTTATGTTCATTACCCTCAATATCTCTACATGTGCCCAAAAAACCCTAGTTCCAAAAGTCAAGTGTTTTACCATTAAGAAAACTGTTGAATTCTTCATCATCAAAGTTGTCTGACTAAATTTTTATATTGTAAACCAATTTAACCTTAATTTTTGGTGCTGTATGTACCTAGTCAGAAAGTCTATCAATAAGAGATAAGATAGATCTATTCAAACTAAGTTCTACAACACACAGTTGAATATGTATTGTATATGAAGGAGTCGAGTGTATAAACCTTAGCAAAAAAGTTTTGAAAGTTAACCAGACTCCATCCACCAGTTACATCTTTTCTATTGTCTGCAGAGCAGCAGATAAGGAGATGGTGTCAAGTCTTAACTGTCAGATTTTACGTTAGTGATGTTGGTAGACGGTGGGGAAGGCAACATCTTTTTGACCCCAACTTAACTACAGCCTTCCTCCCACATAAATATCAACTTTCTTCCTCTTCTGCTGGTCATTATACTCTATCCAGCCCCTGGTCTTCTGCTCCCATACCCACGCAGCCTCTGCCCTGCAGTTCAACAGCTCCCAGTGCTCCCCACAACCCCCACCACCTTTGAAGCCACCACACTGTAAAGCCTGAAGCATTTACAGATAAGCGACTCCCAGACAGCAAGTGGACCCTGCAGCGGAGCAGATTGAGAGTCAGAGCTCAGTACCGACAAGGTGCCTGGAGGCTACACATGCTGCAGATAGCTGCATCTGATAGCTGGAGAAGGGAGCCAGACAACATGAAACCTTCTGCCCCCTCCTCCCACACTACAACCTTCAAGCCAACTCCACCTCCATCTTTGCCCTCTCCCTCTGAATCCCTCCCTCATGCACCAAGATAAAGAGAAGGCCTTGTTGCCTGCCGACTCAAACTGACAGTTTGAGCCAAAGGACTATGCCCTTTGGAAGGTCTTGTTTGTTTTCATCCATCTGTGAGTGTGTGGCCACTGGGGAACGGTTATATGACAGGTTCTATTAAGACAACAACAACAAAAATAGATCACACAGAGATTTGTCTTTTGAAGTTAAGCTTTGTTCAATTCTTTAAGTGCCATCCTTTGAGGCATATTAAGATTGACACAGCATTTATAGCTGTTTTGTTTGTTTGGATGATTACTTCCAAGCTGCAATAAGAACTGCAATATGCCACTCATCAACTAAAAGTAGTGCACTATAAACATGTTCCTCTTCTGAGTTTCCTTTTGAAATAAGGATATAAAGGGAGAACCTCTGTCTATATGGTCCTGAGACAAGACACATCTTTGCAACAAAGGGTTTAGAAGAACACAAGTGTACAGTTTACGAATGCACTCGGGGCAGACAACAAGGAAAAAATATTCCTGCGCTGTGAACAAACCTGTGCCCAAAAGGAATGAGCTGATGTTTTGCAAAACATCAGAGAGTATTCCTCTTGGGCACATTTACCTTTAAAGGTAATGTGTTTTCTATGAGAAACCCATGTTACAAATGTCATTTACTTTTAACAAATAATAAGACACTTTTAACCTTTGGTGAACTGCACAGTAGAGACACATGTGCATGAAAAAGGTTATTTATATAAAAGAAATGAAGGCATTTGAAGGCATATTGTTAGAAATGTGAGCAAAAGGTTCCTTCACTGCTAGAATGAATATATGAAACTATGAAAACCAAATTGCAGCACAATGGAACAGTGCTGATCGATGCCAATAAAACAAGGCTCTTCTCACTAAGGTACCGTAGGACACCTTCCTGCAGTTTAATCAGTCACCCAGAATTAATGTTCCTAATATCATGATTTCTCCATTACTCTATTTAATATAATTAAAACGTCGAGCACCAGGGCCATAAAGTGGGTCGTTGGAGATTGTAATTCTGTCGTAAAGCTATGAAGCATGAAAATGTCACTTACCGAGTAGCCGCGGCCTGACAGCGAATGAGTGGAACTCTGTAGGGAGAGAAAGGAGAACAGGGATGACCTTTAAGAGCATTTCACTTGCTCTCAGAGACATGATGAAGCAGTGTGGTTTTAATATCAATATTCACGTTAACCTTTTACCCACCCTGCCTTGTACCCCACGCCTGCACACATCTCTTCCATTTAATCCAGCCTGCACAGCAGGGAGACTTGAGAGGGACTTCATTTGATTTGTCTGAGAAACATGCTTGAAAGCCCTTATATGGTAAACTCACTGTTGAGCATAACAACCTAGGTCTGGCTTAATGTATTGTGAGCACATAGATTCCTGTGATACAAAGGTTCCTTAAAGAGGTAATTGACGATCAAAGATGTATTGTAAACTATATTTAATTAAATTAATTGGCAGTTTCAAAATTCAGCTAAAGTGCTGAATTGTGAAACTGTATTGTGTGTAATACATTACTAGAGATAATATTCCTTTTTCCAGTTATTGCCAACATAATTTCAGTTATAATTTTTCAATTACAACAAAATTAAACTACTTCCACACTACTTTTATAATTTTGTGTGTCAAGTTTCCAAAATTAGTCATGACATGCTGTAAAATATGCAGTCGAAGAAAGCATAAGCTCACAAGTTATCTTAAAAGACTGATTCTCTGATTGGAAATAGGTCTACACTTCGATTTTGTTGGAAAGAAAGATAATAGTAATGCCATTCCATCCATCCATTCATCTTCTACCTCTTATGCACGATTGGGTTGGGTTGCGAGGGCAGTAGTCTAAGCAGCAAAACTCTGACTTCGTTCTCCCCGCCTACCTTGTCTAGCTCGTCTGGGGAAATCCCGAGAAGTTTCCAGGCCAACTGAAAGACACAGTGCCTTCAAAGTGTCTTGCCTCTTCCCTGGGGACTCCTTTCAGTGGGACGCACCAGGAAGAGCTCATCAGCGAGCCCACCAGGAGGCATCCTAACCAAATGCCCAAGCCACCTCATAAGGCTCCACTCATGGAGGAGCAGTGCCTCTACTCTGAGCTCCCCTCGGATGACTAAGCCTCTCGCCCTATGTCTAAGGGAGAGACTGGACACCCTACAAAGGAAACTCATTTCCGTGGCTTGCATCAACAATCCTGTTTTTTCTGTCAGAACTCACAGCTCATGACTAGAAGTGCGGGTGGCCTCAATTTGCTGGGGGACTTAAATGCTAATGCGGGCAATGACAGTGAGACATGGAAGAATGTGAGCGGGAGGAATGCTATAGTCAAATGCAAATTGTGAATAGATACTCTTTCAAGGACTACATCTCTATAACTGCCGACATCTGGACTGGTAGCCATAAAGTTTTCTCAGGATGATGGTTCATCGGATCAATGGGCCAACTTTGAATGGTAGGAAAGCTGCTGTAACACAAACACATCAGAGGGAACCACACTTATGTAGTTGTCTGAACAGAAACTGAACCAATTCAATCATTGTATGGATGAATCTGTTCAATACAGCTGGTAGAGGTGATGAACTAAGCAATCAAGATGGATCAGACATCATAAATGTGCTTATTATGCACTACTCCACTGATTTGAATCATGAAGAGGAAGATTCCGCAGTGGCTGAGAATGAGGTTGACAATGTGGAGCACACATTCACATATTATAGATGCCCTTACAAATTAATGTAATGATGATAATGTTTCCCCCCTCTACATATGTGTTTGGGCTAGGGGTTCTCAAACTTTTCCTGCTAATTGTAAGAAATACAACTACGTGTCAATTGTATGAACCTGGAAATTTCAACGATGTGTGTAAATACTTAGGGAGGATAGATATTCTTTATTATTTTTATTGAAATTTACAGTAAAAGACACTTCACAACAACCCTGTACTTAATTATTTTTAACTAATGGGGCATTATTTTATCTCATATTTCTAATTCTAATTCTTTTCTTGGCCCCAAACCAGTTGCTATTACATTTAAGAGTCCCTATTGTATTCAGCACAAATATCTCTTCATGCATTTATGGAGGTTTTTTGGCACATTAAACTTCCCCTGTGGTTTCTAATGCAGTTCTCTAAATGCTGAACAAGAGCAGGATGGAGATGGAAAAGGCTGGTTTTCATACTGTGCTCTGCCTCTGTGTGTCAGCACTCAGCACAAATACCAATTTCTAAATCCTTTCCTCTACTTCCACTTGTCACTGCTTTTATTCCTCTGTCGAGATTGGCAATTTCTCACCCCTGGTCTCTGGAGGGGACTTTTCTGCAAGACCATTTTCATCTATAGGTCCACCTTCAATCCGAAACAACCTCCCCCTGCAACTTCCCTGCCACCACCTCCCTTGTTCTGCACCCTCCCACTGTCCCTCATCCATTCTCCCACACCTGCTCCAAGCATCGGCCGTCATCAACGCCTGTGTGCCCCTCTGATTTGCAGGATAGCTCCTGCAGTGGCGATTAGGAAGGAGTCCTGCCGTGAACCAGAAAGCAGGCTCTGTGGGAATCACTGAACTATTCCCATTCGGCTCAGCCTTTGTGTTTCTCTCACTATTACGATCAGAGTCCAAAGATGAGGGCAGAAAACAAAACAGAGAAGGCAAAAATGTATGGGTAAAAAAGGGCCAAAAGTGTGTTTCCGAGAGAATGTGGCTTCTTGTCCATCTGTGTGAGTTGTGAGGGTATGTAAATGTGTGTGCACGGATGTGTTTATGTGCGAGTGTTTCTGTGCTGAGGAAGAGGAAAGCCAAGGCCATTTGGAATTAGTCTTACAATGCAGAGTTCATTCAACTTGGAGCATTCTGAGTAGAAAGAGAGGCTTATTTAAATGATAATGAGGGACAATCCATTGGATTTAGTGTTGGTGAAGGGGGAAAAGAGGGAAGGGAAAGGGGATCCATTAAAATGCCAACAGTTCATAAGCCATAGGGTCTGCATACAGCTAAACACTCTCTCTTAAAAGCCATTATACATGGCTCTCAATGGATTTCTGCAGTGCTTAGGACTTCAAAAGGATTTAAGAAGCCGCCCCAGAGAGTACGTGGGGGAGGGTGGCAGACAAGTGCATGTATGTGTGTGGTGGTTGTGGTGGCTAGTGGCGAGAGGGATAGGTACAAATGCCAACGGCATTTAAGGGTTAACTAAGCAGCCTGAGAGAAAAGAAATGTTGCTAAATCTACTCCCTAATCCTCCCCCATTTTCCATGTTCCCTCCTCTACTCAAAAAACAAAAAACAAAAACAAAACACAAACAAACAAAAAAAAAACCAAGGCGATAAGAGGCAAAGGTCCAGTCTATCTTCTCCTTTTACCATAATATTACTTTTTGTCGCTGTGGGAAAGCCAAGAGGCAGAGCAGTTTAAGTTTATAGGACCATGGTGAGGAGCACAGTGGAGACTCAAGATAGCCACCTTCTCTTCCCCTGGACACGGATGCAGTGGTACTAACTGCATCTGTACCTCACATTTCCCTAAGGGTTAGGGTGGCTTGACAGTGGAGCCCTGCTGCACTGCAGGCACAATTACTTCATCAAAATAAACAGATAAAGACTCAACCATACCAATGAACAAATAACATCCACAGATTTTTTTTAATACCCTGTGCTCCCAAATTGATGCATGACTGTTTTTACAGGCAGGAAGGCGGGTGCGTCTGCTTGTAGTATTTGTCTCCATTTCCTTTGGTAAGAAGACAAGAGAAATCCATTTTATTCGTTGCAGATGCAACATCATTAGTTGAGAGCTCTTAAAGCTGTGGAACCACTTTGATGTGGTGGAGCACATTTTATGAAAATTAGCAGTGCTTTCAATGTGGTGGTGGAAAATTCATGGAGCTGCAAGAAAAAAAGAGAGAGAGAGAGAGATGGTGCTGTTGAAGAATGTTGCTGCATGCCAAATCCAGGCCCTCACAGAGAGGAATAAAGCCAGCATGGAGGAGGACAAACTCACACGTGGGAAGATGAAGAACAGGGAGGAAAAAAACATAATGTAAAGACAGGCTCGGTGTGAGAGAGAGAGAGATGGATAGATCTGGATGCTGTAGCTATAAGGATCACTGCCTGTGCACCATTTATTTGGCAGCAGATTAAAGAGACATACCACATCTAACACTGTCGGCAATTAGAGTATGCAGTTTTCAACACCGCCCCTCCTTCTCTTCGGTACCATCACTGCAACCACAGCTGCTTCCACTGCTTTTTCATTCATGCCCCCTTCTTCTCAGCCCTTGTCGTATATCCCTGTCAGGGCTGTCAACAAGCGTGGGTCTTTTATCTGACAAGCCTGCCTCTTCCTCCTGACTTTTTCATTAAAAGACAGCCTTTTACACAAATTCAGGCAATGGAATTGGGGGGATGAGGAGGTGCCAAAGCAACTGAGCAGCAAGTCTGGAAAAAAATGAATATTGGGGTAAAAATTAGACAGGCTTATTTTTTCTCTCTATTTCCCAATCAGGCTGGATTTTCATTGAAAATGGTGAAAAGCTTAAGACAATGGATTTAATATGTTCATTAGTCTTTTTTTCTTTACATCATTTCATCCCCTGATGGAAAGGAAGTAACAAATTTTCCTTCCTCCTCTTTTACCTTCTCCCCTCCTGCTTTCGTCAGCTAAATGAACAGTCTGATTGAATTTAGTTAGGTTAGGAAGCTCTGCTTGATGGGCATTAGTTACAAAGCATATTTCTACATTCATTTAAAATGAGCTGTTTGGGATTTTGCATAAATTCTCATCACCTTCCTTGTACGTAAATTGTATTATTTTACCCCTTATGCCTGATTTCCATTTGGGTTTGCCACCCACTCACCCGGCTAAATGTGCTGGGATATGAATACCAGTGAAGCAATAATTGCGACAATTTCTTTAACTCCTTCCACTCTGGGGTCTCTGAGGTCAGCCCACACCTGACTGCACTGTGTCACATTGACTACATTTAACCAGATCATTCTTTAATGTCAGGCCAATGGCTTGATATCGTGAGACTAGCATAATCATTTCCTGTCTTTGTGCTTCCCACCCACCAGTCGTCTAAGGGGCTTTATGAGGTGAAAGCAGGGAGCAGTAGGAGCTGCACAGAACAGGCTGCCCTCTGATCTTAGCCCCAGTACCGCTGTCATCTCAGGGGCTCCATGCCCAAGTCTGCAATGGCTTTCTGTGGGAGGTCTGTGAACAGGGGAAGAGCTCTCCCTCATGGGCTCACCTCACTGAGCTGCTCCTTGGAGTTGCTCCGGTGTGGCCAACTGAACTCCTGCAACCTCTCATCCTCGCTGAGTTTGACTGGACGCACTGCCAAAGGTTTGATCTATGGGATAAGCAAGATAAGAGGCCATCATCAAATAATGGATTTGTGTAATTAACAAAATGCTGTCTACATTTGAACAATACAGCCTGAGAGACACCGATTTCCACGTATATTTTGAGGAGACAAACATAATTCTAAAAAGGCTAAGATAGCAAGAAGGAAAAGTAAAATTGATAAATAAAAACACTGTAATGTCCATGTCATTGTTAGTATTTTACAATAAAGAATCACTTGAATGATTGCACATTCTGATTTCAAATCAGACTGAAATGAAAAGAAAATGGCTGCAAGCAGTTTGCTACGAATGTAAAATCTCCAGTATAGATGGTTTTCTTATGACCAAGTGAATATATTAATTATGTACAATTGAATAATTGTATGTTATAATTATGATTAAATAATTAAACATTACTTCACTTCTTAAGTCATTTCCTTGGGTTCTTATTAAAACAAGTATAGCCATTCAAGTGATGCTTTACAGATTATACACTTGTCTTTTTATAACCCACAATGCATATTTGCTTTATTGGGAAAATTGGTAGTAATTTTAAGCAGTTCTGCAAAATAAACACAGCACAAAATGACAAAGTTTCAAGTTTGCGAAGGTCTTATTTCCTGTGATTCACTACAACCTGTAACTAGGCAACTAGACATAAAAGCACAGTATAACTGAAATGATTAAAACTGACTGTGAATGACCCACTCTTCTTTTCTCTCACCTGATAACAAAGACAGATTTGGTGTCTCATAGCTCAGAGTCAGTTTGTACTTTGGATATAGGTAAAGTAGAGGTGACTGTAGCAGAAGCACCTGCAACCTAACCAAACTGTGCTTGATATACTGGCAAACAACAGAAACAGAGCAGAATAAATTAAAAACCAAAATGGGGAGGGGGACAACACTAATCAAGAAAATCAAAACAAATGTGCATACATTGCAGAGGAAACACAGGAGAGTCTATACAGTATTTTGAGGTCTTAATGAAAAGTCTGTGACATGTACCACAGTGATACAGCACAACAGCTCCCTCTTCAATCATTGCTGGTTGTTTTAGTGGGTGGAGTCAGCCATCAGACGTCCCTACAGCTCCTCTGCTGAGAGTAGAATGCATCTCTTTTAAAGTTATTACACCTTTGCGCTGGTCACTTCTGAAGTATAGCAAACGTAATAAAATGGAAAACTGGATGTAGATAAATATAGGGGAGCTGGCCTATATTACTACGATCTGAAGCTGTGATATCACAACATCTTGAAAATCTGAATGATTCTCAATTGCTTATAAAGTGACATGTTATTTTCTTACATTGGTACTCAGTTATAACATTCCAACATCTGCTCTCAAACACACACATATGCACATTAAAAAGAAAATGTGTCTATCTGTGTGTTTTTTTTTTCAAAGCATCCGTCACATACTGTTCACCAGAAGCAGAGCTGAAGGATTTGGGGAACATGTATAATTGCAATTTTTCTTCAATTGCAATTTGATTTGCAACAATCATACTCAAATTCAGCTTCGCTCTGCATCTGATATCTAGCATGTTGAAACATTACCACCTTGACTCAAGTGACAAATGTGAAAATATTGCATTTGTGGACATAATTTACCAGCAGAAATTCATCATCAATTAAGTGAATGGTGTGACTAGAAAAGGCTCACTCTTCCAACTCAGTCATAAATCTTTTTTTTTTTTTCATCATAAAACTTCACATTTTTCAGTTCCATATTAACATTTTTATTTATTTATTTATTTATTTTTTTTGCTTTCTCTTTTTACAATCCTCTGTGGCTAAGCTCATGGTAATCCCAACGTTAATATGAATGGTTTGTTTCATTGTACGGCCACAAAGTCCCAGGGTTGCAAAGCATCCAGATTCCCTACCAGATGGGAGGTTAGCAAACTTAGCAAGGAAGACTCAGGCTTTGAGTAGAAGTAGCCAATCAAAATCTCCCATGCTGCTTCCCCACTTTGGACAACAGCAGTGATGACCACGGGGTGTAATCCATTTGACTAGGAGTGAGCATGTAGTAGCTCCCCTGATGGGAAGTGTGGTGTCTGGCCCAGGTCTCCTGATCTCCACTGTAATTTAAGCAGATCACTGCTACAATTAACCTTTCCTGGTAAATATCAATTATGGCCCCCGGCTGGGCTAGAATTAAAAGGGTCATCAGCTAATCTGACAGCTTCTGTACGGTACCACCTGGCTGAGACAGAGGGAGGGAGGCAGGACAGGAGAGAGAGGAAACGTTTGTCTACCCTTGTGCCCAACAGCACACATGCCAAATAGACACAATTCTCTTTTAATTGCCCTGCCGCTGCCAGGGCGAGCATGCTGATTGGCCAAGGGGTTTGAAAGTAGACTGGGGTCAATAGTGACAGATTTAGGCTTGGATGGGGGTGAATGTGGCAAAAAGGAGGGGGGAGTTAACTGCCACCTAGCAATCAGGGTGTAGTGATGGAAGGAAGAGAAAGCTGGCAGGTGGGCCTAATCAGGTTTGACTTCCACCTCTACCCACCTCTCCCTTAGCCTCCCTCGCTTTCTCTCAACTAGCTGTCAGCCTAATCACTCCTTGAATCTCAAAATAGACGGTGCCCCTTTTGATTTTCCTCTCAAGGAAGGTACAAAGAGAGCAGTCCTCCTTGGCAGGCAGGTGAGCACAGCAGCAGACACAGAAGGTGGAGGTACAGTTGGTGTCACATCTCCATCAAGTGCTGCTGTGATTACTTTGTTTACACAGCATCAATGTTGCTGACAAATTCATAAAGGCACCCAAAGTGTTTTCATATCCTCCGAGACCCAAAGGCTACATTAACCAGTCTGCAATCAATTTAGTAATTGATCTCAGCACACTGTCTAATTAGGCACCTAAGCTAATGATGTGGTATGTGAGGACCATCCCCCACGCTGTTGTTTAGTGGTATGGAATAGCAATTGATCTAGGCAGGTATTCACCAATTCTGACAAAAGACTGGCAACCCTGACTGCGTGCCATTAAGGCAGGGAGTTCTCTTGTCTAGGGAGATATGTAACTGGCTCCTAGCTGTCATATGCTTGCATTGTTAATTTTATTTTGTTTTTTCCACATTTTGTCTATTAATTAGTGCTATACTTTCAATTTGTGAGTTTAAGAATGGTATAAACTGCCACTTTGGAAAATTGTTTGTGTATGACTCAATACATCCAAGGTAGTCCAAGGTAACAACAACTGTCCATTGACAGGAAGCCTCTTTGTAATGTACTTAGGTTAAGTTTGAGTGAACCATGTTTTTTTCTTTCTTTTTTTCTTTGTTTATTTAGTTTGTGTTTGTGGACAAAGTTTGTTTTCATTCTTCATTCTTTGGATCAAGTATACTGGGGAAACATGAATCAGGTTGAATCAGTAAAAGATTTACATTAATGTGTGCGTGCTGCTTTGAAAGGGAGCAGGGGTGGTGTTGATGGGGTATAGCTTAAGAGCACAGTTAGAAGACAGAAAAAAATCACAGCTAAGTAACGGCTTGTGTTTTACATGAATAATGTACTGGAAATTAACTCCATTAGTCTCGGTATTGAACATGTCTGCAGTCTGTCTCTAGAGGCTGCTGCTCTGTGGTCTTTAATTATCTTCAAAGGACCCTCCAGCATCTTAATTTTTCTTCTAGCTGAGTAATGCTGACTGTAGTCTGCTCATTTATACTGTTCTAAACCTGGGTTAAGTCCCAGAGACCCCCTGAGTAGAGAGACCTAGTCAAGACATAAACAGGTACAGCAGTGGTTCACAACACCTCATGCTAAGCTTGGCTAACTTTCATTTTATTTTCACAATTCCTCTTTGCCCTTCCAGTGCTGATCAATCTTCAACTTGTCAGCAGGGAGCTGGTTAGAGGGCTAGTGGGTGATTCTTTGTTTTCCAGCTCCTTTGATCCTCCCTCTCTTCTTGCAAGGAGTGTGGGGATGGGGGTGGAGGGTGGAAAGGGGGGGGGGGGGGGGCTTTTAAAGGGGGGGGTAGGGGGGGGGGGGGGGGGGGGGGGGGGGGGGGGGGGGGGGGGGGGGGGGGGGGGGGGGGGGGGGCATTTAAATGGGTGGATAATCATCTCCCTTTTCTCTTTTTGAATCTGACTCGGGTTTCAGCTCTTTGCACCAGCTCTCGTCACTCTGCCTTGTCGCTCCCTCACCTGCCATCACCTGTCATTAGTGTTAAGGGAGACTGGGCTTGA
>JAOWBL010000024.1:11500282-11522249 GCA_028564865.1 Zenarchopterus dispar | reverse complement strand
ATACCTGAAACACACACACACACACACCTGAAACACACACAGACACACACACAGACACACACACCTGAAACACACACATATATATATATATATATATACACATATATATATATATAACAAGAATATATAGAAACAACTGGAAAGAAGAAATATTTTTCTTGCACAGTCCCAAATTTTTATTCTAATGCTGTTATTTCATCATCTAAAGTAATTGCATTCTTTACTTTATCAAATTACTTCTTCATGAAATGATTTTAGAACTTGTGGCATCTGACATTAGTTTGCTTAATAGGCCAAGGGACAGCTGGAAAAAAAGGATAAGAGGGATAGAAAATGTTTTACATCATAAAAAGTAAAAAGAAGCACCAAATTAGACCTGATACCATGGGAACATCTTAGAGGAGACTTTTCTATAAAGTGCAAGGAATATAAGGAAAATTGAATGAGCTTTCCACATTTAGATTAACTTTATTTATCCAAAACTGCAATGACAGCATGTTTAGCAAACATTTAGGTGATCCAGGCTGATTAAGGAATTGTTGAACTATTCCAACAAAGTTTGTTTATTTGGGACTGTGTATTTCCCTCCATGTGGCAATGACAGAGTTACAAAACCTGTTGAACAAGATAGTGCTACCTTTGTACCATGTAAGAGTATTACTCAGTCTTGGAAAGAATGTTTACATTTATCTTGATCTGATAGGCATCTGTAAGAGTGACAAGCACAAAATTCTTATGCCACATAAACAATAGGTTTAACAAAAAAATCTGATTAGTTCTGTTATAGTTATTTTTTCTAGTGTGACCTCAGCAACTTGGTTGTTGGAATGTTACTTAATCTGATCTGGTCTGAGTTCTCTTAGCTAGAATGCAGATTAAATGATGCGGTAGGTGTCCTGCTTTAATGCCAAACCAGACTCACACCAAAGTAATAGTAATTTTAAACTATCACGTCTTATATACAATACCTCTAGGGAAAATATCAAAATCAATTTAATGTCGTCATGATGGTGCACTTTGAGGCTGATTTGGCATGTTAGGAGACAGCCTTCCTGAATATTAAGCCTTGTTGAGGTAATGCTTCGAAAGTCTTGCCTGTCCTGATCCACATCTCTACAGTCCTACTCATCCATGTATCTGATTCGAACTCCATTATCACCTTCCCTATATCATGAAGTGAAACAAGGTCCAGGTAGGTTCAGCACTTGGGTACTTAAAACACACTGGGTTTGTGAGTTTCTGCAGCACCTCAACCTGTGCCAAAGGAAACTACCAATGCTGTCAAGGAAATTCTGCTCTATTCTAGTACCTTAAAAAAGTCTTATCCCTCAATAACTATACAGAAAAGTTTACATAATAACCCAAACTACAAAAGTCCTTGGGAGACTATTATTGGCTCACTGAAATTAGCAAACAAGCTGCTTCTACTGAAATTTACTTACCATCATGGTGTTGAAGAAGATGTCTTTGAGCCCATCAACAAGTGAACCAAACGGACAGAAGTGTTAGGATCATGTTTTTGACTTCTTCAACATGATATAGCCATCATTATTACGGGAGGACTGCTTCTCTTTCAGAAGAAGTGTCAGTCCTGTTCTCTCTGGAAATACTTTGATTACTCTGTTGTTGTGAAGTGTGTCAGGAGGCTGAGTACAGAAAACTGGTGGAGACTAATGAGTGTGTATTTTATTAAAAGGATTGATAAACTGACCCCCATGACCCAGAAATGGATTCAGCGTGTCTAGAAAATGGATGGATTGATAAACTGGAGACCAAAGAGGTTGGGGTGACAGGGGACTCCAGATACTTGGGTGTTTATCTAGTTATCTAGAAAACAGACTAGACTGAAGATGCACCACTGAGGGTGTCTATGAGAAAGCTGTCAGTGTTTGCAGCAAGATGTTGTATTTTATCTCAAAGTCTGTGTACTCTTAAAATAATGTGTTGGAGCAAAAGAGCAAAAGCACAAGAGCCAGTAAATCGAATAAACTGAAGAAAATACTGAAAAAAAACCCTTTCACAATGACTTTCTGTGCCAAGACAAGGAGGTTCTTTTAGGATCAAGTTTATGATCTACTTGACTCTTTATGCGTTTTTTTGTTGTCTTTTGTGTGTGTGTGTGTGTGTGTGTGTGTGTGTGTGTGTGTGTGTGTGTGTGTGTGTGTGTTAACTTTGGGATAAGTAGTAAAGTGCTGCACTTTCATTTTTTCATTTGGGATTATTAAGGAACTTTTCAGTTTAAATGCAATTCAGTTTAGACGCAAACACCAGCGGCTTCCTTCAAAAAACTGAAAGATTATTTCAACCCCATCTTTTTAGTATTTCTACTGAGGTCTAAGTTTCAGTATATTTTGGAAAATTAAGTCTGCTGAAGTGTGTCGGCTCCAGGAAGAAGTTGAGGCTTTTACACTGATCATGCACCAACATACAAATCACTCACACCAAGAAGTATGCTTCCCCTTAATTAAGATCATAGGACTTAAATGTTGTGAGATTATTCTATTAACATATATTGCTTTAATGCCATAATCAATGCTCAGTGACTGCTCATCCCTGGTTGAAACAAAGGTCCTTAACAATAAAGTAAGTATACTTCACTGAAAATTTACTAAAAATCAGTTGAAATTGCAAATTTCAACTGATTTACTTGTACCTTATAGCACCTTGGAACAAGTTCAGATTAGTCTACTGGTTTGATTTAATCATCTTTCTGCCATGTTTGGCAATTCACATTCATTCTCAAGATTACTCCAACACCACAGATCACTGTGGATTATCTTTCTTTTTTTTAAATCAAATTTTACTAGCTAGCATGACATAACTGAGACAGAAAGGCAGGAAAATGCTGGGAATACTTAAGCAATCAGAAAAGTCCCGGCTACAAGATCAAAGGCATACGATGGTTACTGGTTTCACGGTATACACCAAATTCAAAAAGTCAGATAAGTAGAAAAAAAATTACCATACTGTTTCCTTACTTAGGCTTCATTAGTTAGGAGAGTGCAGGGATCACTTAAAGTTGTGAACTTAACCCCTCCTCAGCTGGTGGCATGAACTCAGAGCCTTTGTTAGTTGTTCTGGTGACTGGAGGAGAAGAAGCATTGACACTTTGCCACCCATGTAAGAAAACAAAGTCAATTTGAGAATTTTTGTGTCACCAAAAAAAAAAAACAAAAACAAAAAAAACCCAGCTGAACATCATTTGGAAGGAGGAAGGCCATCTGACTCTGCAAAGTGTATTTTAGAAGTGTGCATGCCATGTCCACACCAGTTTCCTTTCCACTACTGTGACCAACTGTTAAAGCTCACTACATATTTAGGAATGACTCATTGGCTCTGTGGTGGTTTGCAAATGTCAAACACCAGTAACCAGTATGTGTGTGTCTAAGTGATTACTTGTGTCAAACACTCACTTTATGCTTTCTAACCCTTAAATCACAAAATCTCTATTCAGTATTCCTCTCAGTTAATAAATAGTGTATTTTACAACTGTGATTGCAATCCTGTGATGTAGTAATATTTTTGTTGAACATTATCATACCATCAGATTCTTATACTGGCCCACAACCTACTAAAAAGTTGTTCAATAAAAAAATCAGCTTCAGTTAACACCATCAGCTGTACAAGAAACCTGCAAAGTCCAAAAAAGGGATACATCATACAAACAAGCTGATAAGAAAGAAGCTTTCCCAAGCTTATACAGGCTTCTATAGGCTTACAGCTGCTAGCCAAGGGCTCTGTTTAACAGCATTGACAACGGTGAGTCATCTGTTACCAGTAAAAGCAATAAAGGTTAGAATAAATAATTTTCAATGAATAAATTAACACATTCTAGTTTGCTTGAGAATACAAAGAAAAAAATGCACCCTGACGAAGAAAAAAGTGCACCCTGTGAAGCTTCAGAGTCCAGATTCTTTCAGTTTTAGTAATATGTACTGATTTGATTTCTTTGCTTTTTTACCATCTATTCTTGGTATGTAGCATGCTCTGTAAATCCATGCCATGATTGTCTTACCAAAAACAGTTGCCGGGTATTTGTTTAATCATGTTCTATCTTTTCATCACCTGCTATGCTTTTTGATGTTGGAGATGCTTTGTGTTATCTTGACTGCTGTTCTATTTGCATTACGACCATAATTATCTGCATGTATTTGCTAAGCACTGTAATCAGATTTATCTGGGTGACAGACCCTTTTTTTCCCTCCTTCTCTCTTGTGATTTAACATGTTAAACAAGAAAAGTAACTCCTTTCAAAAACTGTGGTAAAAACTCTTGGATTATTAGTTGCAGAGACAAAGAAAAAACAAAGACTATGAATTTACAAGTGTTAAAGACTTCTGCATATAAACTATAATTGTTAATGTATTTCTAAGTGAAATGCATTTTAAGAAGGCTTAAGTAATAGAGAACATTTCTACAGAAGTCAAAGGCAAGTCAAAGGCACTGTTACAAACAAAAAGCTAACTTTCTTCATTGTGCCACAGTTAATCTAACAAAACTTAAGTAAAAAAATAAAATAAAATCATGTGGATAATACCAAGATGCCCCATGATTCAACACTGTAGCCCTGTTAATCCACCTATAGAAGAAATAACTGGAAGTAGTCGTTTCTTCGGTTTTATTCATCAGTCAAAGTTTTGTGGAGGGATTTGGGTCCACTCAGGACCGCTTTTGTCTTGTGAATGAACTTTGACAAAATAGAAAGTTCAAATCCAGATGGTTTGAAAATGGTTTTAGAACGTTTTCTAGATTGATGTGAAAACAATATTGCTTCTCTCATACCATTGCTTATAGTTTTCCTCCTTGGAATTGTGTTTACACACAACTGAATACATCAGACCAGCAAACTGTCAAAACATTTGCATTTGTAGAGATTGCATACTTACTGATGATCACTTCAAGAATTGATGATTAGAAGTGACTGGCTGCATCTTACCCTGTAAAATTCTTTTTACAACTCTTTACAAATGTCATACATCCAAAGCAAACACAATGTACTAAATGGGGGATATGGACAATATCTAAGCAAGTGAAAGGACTGCATAAGGACAGCTGCAGTCCAGCTGTGAAGGCATGTTAGGGAGAGGGAAGAACAACAGGGAGACAGAGGAACAGAGTGAGAGGTGTAGAGAGCCCAGCTCCATGCTGAAAGAAATCTGTTCCACCTAGGGAGCATTCCACTTAGCTCTCAATTGTTATTTTTATATTTGTAATATTGCCACTGGCAGTTAGTTTGAATATTTTGTAAACTGTTGTATTAAACACTAAACACTCAAATTAATTAATTGATGATGATTAATATTATGGTGGTCTTACTGGGAGGAGGCCCCTGGGCCCACCCAGAACATGATTATATTTCTCGCCTGCTTTGGAAATTGCTCGGGAAAGCCAGAGGAGGTGCTTGGAGAGTGAGAAGTCTGCTTAGTCAGCTGCCCCCCAACCAAAACCCAGAAAAGTCTCAAAAAACGAGACAACCTTTTTGGAACAATGTTGGCCTAACAAGTCCACAAAATAAATTATAAAGATATAACAACATACGTTCATTCAAACATTAAGAATATATTTCCATTTTGGCCATTCCCTTTAAGTGTGCATTCGAGGATCAAAATACAAGGAAAACTTGGTGACATAGATTATACACCTTAACCTTATGAAATATACATCAAGGAGCTATGTAAGGATCAAATTGTTGTCTTAGTGGTGCCATTATGGCAGTTTTAGTAACATCCTAAATGTGAAAAAAGGGAATCACCTCAAGGTAGAATACAATAGATGAATGTCCTTGAGGAAGGATCAATGCTCGTTTCTTAACTACTCTGACTTAAAAAATTGAAGATGTCAGGTAGATGAGAAGTCTATGAACATCCATTTATACTGTGGTTGTGATACAATATAATAACCATCACTAAATACAATTAATAATTGCCATGAATTGACACAGATGAAGAGAGTATTGTGTCATTAACGTATTTTTGAAAAAAGGTTGTAGTGACAACCAGTGATGGTTAAAAAAAGGACCCGCTTTTGCATGAACACCCATTCATCCATCCATTTTCTATACCCGCTGAATCCATTACTGGGTTATGGGGGTTCTGCTGGAGCCAATCCCAGCCCATTGCAGGTGATAGGCAGAGGTGCACCCTGGACAGGTCGCAGTTGCATGAACATTACACCTTTCATTATATATTACAGTAAATGATCACCCATAGTTACTATGGGGTAAAGGGGGGGACCTTCTTTTGGAATGACAGATGTCTGGGTGGGGGTGTCTGGAAGGTATCAAGGGGGACTTTGGTAAATGGCAGCATGCGACAAGGTCACATCTCCATTTTTTCTACCAGTGAGATGGCAAAGGGCCATTGCATAGAGTGGCAATAGCTCTGTCATTGCCTGACGACCTCCTGTGGCCCTGCAAGCAATAGGAGCCCTCCATCTTCTCTCACCATGGGGACATCTATGACTGGTGTGATGCAGAGAAAAAAACTGCTCTCTCCTTCCTTTCAGTGCCTCTCCCACATCCCACAACCATCCATCACTGTGTTCCCCAGTAGGGCGTGAGTAACAGATCGACTTTCCACCAGAGCGCTAATCAATCCAACTCTCGCTGCCTCTCCCAGGGAACATTTATGTCCTGACATAAACCAGGCCTTTGGGGCATTACGGCACCCAGTAATCCTGCTAAGTGAGCAATATTTCCCGTCTCTGGGGCAGCAGTTAAACGAACTTGGGTCATAAATAGCAGAGTTAATCTGTGGCCGTGACTTCTCAGCTGACCCTCAGCAGTCACAACCCCAATGGGGCCAGGGGAGGAGGGGGGCCTCACAGCAGCCAAGGTAAAACAACAAAACAATGAGATTGCCTTCTGTGGTGAATGTGTTGGTTTCACCACTTCTGCCTTGTTTCTTCACATTTCCACTCTGGAACAGCCACCAAGGGAGCAACAATCCATCAAGGTGTCTACAGGGCTCAACTGGAAGGAATGCACCAACAGAATTCCTCCTATTGGAAGCAGATTCATAAACTATCTATGAAAGAAACAATTTGTCACATCACACTCCAACCCCATCCACAACACAGCCTGGACTTCAAAAGTGACTATCAACAGCATAATAGATTAAGTGAAAGCAGAGACAATAGAAAATTAACATTCATACCAAATGCATGCTGATTAAATAGCATGCTATCTTTGAACACACTGTTTCAATTTTATAAAAAGATGAAGTCAATGAACACAAATGTCAACTTGCATGTTAAAAATAAAACCACAAAGGAGAAATAATGAAGCCAAGAATCTGGCTGTATTCTTTCAGAGTTCCTGCCAAGGTCAGTGGGTCTCCTCAAAAGGGAGCCACTTCTCCATTTTATGCCCAGCTGAGTTATAAGGGATATGTTGATGCTCAAGTATTTCTTCTGAACATCTTAAAACAGGCCGTTTTCTCCAAGGGCACCAGTGGGAGTTCCGGATAGTAAAACATAGATGACAGAAGGCAAACCTAGCCTCAGGTTTAGTGTTGCCAGAAGGCTGCAGCTAGTACCCCCATACACTCTACCTTCACTGATGACTGCTGCAGCTAGGCCTGATCCCTTTATATTTTATTTTATCTTATTCCACCCATCATGCATCAAAATGCCTCCCTGAGGTACCTCATGTTTGAGCAGAATCCTCTGTCTAGCTGGAAGGCCAAGTCTTTCCATCACACCACGGATGCAGGAGTCAAGGTTTTCAACCCCAACCCTACGGTAGCCCTGCTCAACTCAGCCAACCCCCCAGGCTGCCTGCATGCCTGTCGGAAAAGCTAATCGACTTTTTTAGTCTTTGGTTCAGGTCATAAACCCTACATTGTTTTCTCAGTCAGACTAAAGCAAAAACATGACAGGTGTCCATGGAAACAACATTTGTGCAGATGTTTTCAGCTCTTTGAAGATTTCAGAGGATATTTTAACAAGTAAGGTCACTTTTCACTCTGCTGACTTACCTCTTTGGTTGAAAGGGAGGTAAGAAGCTTGGTGGCTGGCAAATGGTGAACATTTATTTATACATGAGATTAAATATTATACTCAACCAGTGATAAAGTTTAGTAGTCTCAAGTAAAGACAGAATAAATCATCCATTTTTTACGGCATGTTTAATTATATAACACAGACACTAAGAATGCAATACAAAGTGTAAAACCAAACTGAAGTTCATCCTTTTGCAAAGAGTAATAACAATGAAATTCCTAGCTCACATATTTTTAGTGAGGTCTTTTCTGTATACGACTTCAATGAGCACACATTTTGAATAGCAGCCAGTTATCAAAGAATGCATGACTGCCTTTCAGTTTCAAGACCATCTTTCATCTTTGTTATTAACTCAGACTAGTAAAATACAGTAATAAAAGAGTAAACAACAACTTGATCAATATGTATGTTGATGAAGGCTGGCTCTAGGCTACAAAATGCTCTGGTGACTCAGGAACTGATTGTGCATAGAAATATGCAGGACAAGCTGCTTAACATAAGGACATCACTACATAGTTACTAAACAACACAGTATTCAAACAACAAAGTGAATTAATTAGAGACTTCTTTAGTTCTGCTGAATTAACATAGCTACAGAAGGCAGTTACTAGCGACCCTAATAACCTTTTACAATAACTGTGCCAGGAAAAGATAAAATGCATTATATGACCATATCTATATTCATATTGATGGTTCATTTTGCTTTTTTCTCCTGATAAATAGTACATTGCAGATGTGTAATTTCTCTTTGCAATTATTTTTCACACTCAAATTCCAATTCAGTTGAATTTTTAACACCTGACATGTCAAACTCTGATTCCTTGCAGACTGAAACATAAACTCTAACATTCTCCTTTGATTCCTCCTTTTACTGCTCTTCATCTTATCTTCACATGTCATGCTTTTAGTAGTGACTGGCATGAAGCCATTTTTGGTTAACCTCAACTAAAGAATCTTGTCATTCAAATTGTTGCCCTTTCTGTTCCACCTGTTTTAAGGCAGTCATTTACACTGAGGTGCGTTTCAGTGTAAGAGACTCATATGCACATCTGCTGAGTTCTGTAAGAACTGTGCTTGGATCAGATTTACTGCAGCTACTTCCTTAAGTGAACTTTGGGCCCCGGGTCTCACAAGTTGCTCCTGTTTTTCGCTCCTGAGCAGCCATCCCTGAGTAATACTTTTTTTTTGGGGGGGGGGGGGATCTAAACCCTCATGCAATTGGATTCATATACTGCAAAGGGTTGACGAGACTATCTAATCATCTAGACGCATAGCTCCAACATCAGCTGGAGGATTCTCTTGTTCATAGTATTTATGACCTATAAAAACTCAATAACTGATGCAATCAAAGACCATGGATATAAAGGCTGGTCTGTGGCTGGAACAGAAGATTTGACAGGTTCCCTAAAGAGATGTTATTACTATAAGGCTCAGTGCCCACGAACCTGTGATCTAGTGCAACCCCGTGTGCAGGGATTTCAACTTCCTTACAGCTAAAAAGGAATAAGGAGCATTAACTTTGTACTGGGGACTATGGAACAGAGGGGGAATTGGAGAGAAGCAAGAGGAGGAGGGATGACATTTTTTCTAGCTGACAGTGCTACTGCGCTCATAAAACCTTTGCTTTATCTCTTCCAACAATCAGACTAATTATGTTCATTGGAGGAGACCAATTAATCCTCCATTGTCAGCCGGTGGCTAAGTGTTTCTCTACCCCTCACACCGCCACACACAGACACAGTGGAATCTGCAATTAACACTATCTAAATTTATTTAGCACCACTTGCCGCAGCTTGTGACTCTTTCCAATTATGTCTAATCAATTCCACCAGGAAGAGGTGGGGGTGAGACGAGCACTGGGGAGGTCACTGTCATTTGCTGCGACAAACCCCTCTGTGCTGCCAGAAGCCCAGGGATGTCAGCATGCTGTCAAGGAGTAAGACATGCAAAAGGTCCTTTCTGAATAGAGTGCAGATATTCCAGCTGCTGCTGCCCGTGGTGCCACTTCTTGCTCCACTGTTGGTGTTAATTGAGAAACTTGAAATAGAGAGCAAAGATGCCAGCGCTATGCTTTCATGGCTCTGTGGACAAATGTGTCAGTTCCTGGACAGGATTCTTCCTTCCACTCCTCCCTCTGATGTTATTAAGTCTTTACAGGTTGACTGACCCAAGAAGAGTATAATCTGCAGGGGTTGACTGATGAGAACAATTTTGTAGCCACTATGACCAGAATAATCTGTACCTGTTCCAGCATCAACATGGGAAAATTCACAGTTAAAGTGGCTATACTAAACTTTTCTGTGTTTTCTGACTTAGCGACAGCATTATTACAATGAATCATCCTCTTATATATGACTGGAGGCTAAACAACATCAATAACAAAAACATAGTAAACACATGTTGCATTACTCCAATGCAGACAATACTTAATATACCAGTGGGTTGATCATGAAAAAATATGATAAACTGTGCAACTAACAACTTCCTTCATTTGAGTGTTAACACTCTAGTGGTGGTAAATTCACTAGGATTTTCTGAATTGGTAAAGTTGATGCAACCATATTTGCTGACATCTGCTCTGGCTGAGCAGCTGTTTCCAGCAGCTGGACTACCTATAGCAACAAGGCTCATCTAGACAAAGAGCATGCATGGGTTTATAAAGTGGCACAGGTCTAATTTCATAATGTTATGAGTGGCTACACTTGCTGATGGAGACTAAAGCACCTTCACTGAAAGATAAAAATGGAGAACAATGTTATATGTTTTTGACATATGTTGAATGTTGGACTTTATTTGTGTCAACAAATGAAGGCTTCAAGCTTGTACAGCTGTTTGACTTTGAACTTGTTTGTGCTTTGGTGCTGCAGTCTTTGTTGACATTAGTTACTTTTCAGTTAGTATTGTTTAATGATGAATAGAGTAAATAAAGTACAGTAGAGCTGCACAGAGTTATGCTCTATTTTTTGACTCCCACTGTCAGAAGGAAAAACTGATTTTAAAATGATATTACATTTTACAATATAATGAACTACAGCCTTGAAAAATATCCAAGTCAAGGTATTTAAGAAGTATATTCTTTTCTTTTTGTGTATAAATTTTGAGAACGTTTTGGTTTTGTAATAACTGTACATCTTTTGTTTTGGAGAGAATATTGTGGCATATGCTTCTATACAATAATTCAACGCTCTTTAAATTTTTCATTTCTATTAATTGCATAGCTCTTTGAAAGCAATTACATTAATGCATCCCAACTGTGTACATTTGAAATGTAACCTGTTGAAATGTTACAAAAGATTTTTAGATGCAAACACTCCCCATACAATCTTGGATGGGTTATGTTTACTAAAGTTTATTTAAAAAACAAACAAACAAAAAAAACAACAACAAAAAAACTGCACTACTGGTGAATAGCTGTCAGGTGTCCAATAACACTCACTTTAATATTACTCTTACTTATTGGTGTCTCAGAAGAAGGAATACAATTAGTTATTGTAAAGTAACACTGTCACAAATGGTGTACAAATTTCTTGATTTTAAGAAGTTAATGATGGGTAATATGGCAGAAAGTCATTAAAGACCATGTGTTTTGAAAGCAGACTACTAGATGTAGTTTACAATTAACTAACTTACCGACATGGCTAATGTCTATAACATTAATCAGCACCACTAATACGGAAAAATGAACTCCATCTTCAAACCCTGTGAGAGAAAAGCGTGGCGACAGGTTCCATAACTAAGAATCTATGAACCTGTTTGGCTGCAAAGAAGCCTGAGTTTCACCAGCTGTTGAATACATTGGAGCTGTGCTATAAACATCAATCAGAAACTTCACAGCAGAGAACAGTCAGTCTAGAGCCCAGGTAAAGTACTTTGTGAGCAAAGCTTGTCCATAGTGCTTTAGTTGTACCAAGAGAAATGGACTGGTGCACTGAATTTCAAATCAATTTTTTTTAAGTGATGTGCACAGCAATGTAAAAGCCTTTTGTGTTTAAAACAGCAGCAAGTCAGAGAACTCTCCCATGTTAACCAAGAGTATGAGTATATGTAAAGATAAGTTTGAAATGCGATATTTTTCATCAGGAATAAGCCTGCTGGTGTTTGATTTTTTTTTTTTTTTTTTTGGACTAGCCCATGATGCTGTTTGCCAAATGTGCTCTGGTGGTAACTGAACACACTGATTCAGAGAGTAAAGAGTGATTTCCTCTTTGTGATTTTCATGGTGGCTGGCAAATAATTCTGGTTAAATCTTTGCCGTCAGGTGACTTCAAATCTGTATTATGAATCTAATTATACTATCAACTGCTTTCTGGCAATAATGCAATTGATTGCCTGCCACTAATGTTTAATCTCTTCCTGTCATGTCTGAAGGGCACAATCACATAGGGGCACTGTGCAACCATGTGGGTTCCTTCACAAAGGTCCCTGCATCTGATTATGAGCAAGAAGGGCTTCTGGATTTCTGTGTCTACTTTTACCTACAAATAAAAAGATAATAATCTTGGTTTGCCAGTGATGCCAAACACAGCATCTAAGAATCTTTTGTTTTTTCTCTTGCATCAGTTTCTGCAGAGAAACTGCAATGAGTTCTCCCAACAGGAACAGCCAGTCGCATGTGTCCACCTAATCCAGAGGGTGTATCAGTTGATAGAGGCATCAGTGAGTCTGATAACATCGGAATGTCTCTGGCAGGATCAGGTTGAAGAGGCACCCAGTGGGTGAGTTCAGGTTAATGGCAGCAGTTATCAGATCATGGCCTGTCACCATATAAACCCTAGACTTGTGTAATACTCTTGTAATGGACATGTTTTAAACTGCATATTCTGGTGAACCTATCAATATGCCAAGCAGTGGGAGCAGAATGAAAAGCAGTGTCACCAGTAGCAGGTGTTGTCACACATATATGTGTGACAGGTTTTTAAGTGCATATGCACCCTTATACACACTTATATACATGCTTGCACTTGTTCAAATATGTATATGTGCATTAACATTTCTGAGTTCACTAAGTGCACTAAGAATAGCACCCCCCATTTGACCTAACAACTTGTCTTAGCCAGTCTTTTAAGACAGAATATTATTTTCACCTTGAGAACAGTTTGAGTACTGAACTCCCTGCACCAGCACAGTCCAAACACAGGCACCTCGGAACACCTTCCACTTCAAAAAAGCAGCTGGAGTGCATGAATATTTCAAGCTATTATTTCAAATGCAGTGTCAATTCCTGCTGCATATTTAATGCAAAACAGTACAAGTCATGTCTATCCCTGTGTGGCTGCTGCAGTGTTGGAGGTTGGGTGTTGTGGGAGGAGTATACAAGACCACTGGGAGCTGACCTGGAAATCTAAAGCTAGACCACCATGTATGTATGCTACTGCAGCTACTGCAGCACATCAGTGTCAGATGAAACCTTCTTTTGAGAGAAATTATACCAGTAGGACCAGGTCATTAATTAAACTGAGAGGACCAGACTGATTCAGTGTCTGACCCTGTAAACCATCCTCACAGCTCACTGCACCACTTAGATATTATCAAATCAGTACAGCAACGACACTGCTAATTAGTGATGTTATGTCTGCTTTTCAGCGTCACTGTTGACTCTGGCCTTTGACTTCAGTCACACATTCCAATTACTCCCTCATGTTTCTCATTGTGTAGTGTTTAATAACACTTATTTTCAGTGTCTTGGAATCACATGTATGTGGGTTCTCTCCCATTCTTTTCATTTAGCTGATTAGTTTAGCTGAAAGAAATGACAAGCTTTGAAAAACTGACACCTCTTCTGACAAATTTGAAATGACAACTATTTTATTTTATTTGTTTTTTAAAGGAGTTTCAAGAAGATAGTTTTCCAAATGTTCTTCACTAAATAGACTTTTCTAAGTACCATCATCAATCAAGAAAGCATCCAGAGAAACAGCTCCAGACACTGTTTGTAGATATAGCTATAGATTACCTGTGACCACAATGTTTTTGTGTTGATCTCAAGACTACAAGTATCTTTTTCACCACAATATCAGTGAAAAAAAATGTAATGTTCAGTTATAGACAAAATATTTTTTTAAATTACCGTAAATGTTATCACCATGGACACAGAGAAAACACTATTTTCTCAACACAATTACATGCTACTTGCAAATGGGTTTAAGTGGACCTAAGTTAGCAGCAATTTTAGCCTCAACACATCCCTTCTAACTATGGTAGGTAAAGTTGCAATCGTCTTGATTGTTCCAAAAAAAATATATATATATATATTGGATTTTCATGTAGTGTGAGGAACATTAGGAGAACATTTCAGCCACACCAATCTTGAATTGTAAAAATTCAAGCTGTTGAATATTTATGATGATACATTTTTATGCATTCAGGGAACCCAAATGTCAAATCCTTCCATGCTCTGTGGGTTGTTTCATGGAACAACCAGAAAGTGGGTTCTTTGGACATTCCTTGCTGCCTGCGTAACATTAAGAAAAAAAAGAAAAAGAAATTCTCCCAAATTGTTTGACAAACTTGACTTATGGTGAATAGGAGCCCAGCATACGGAGACTGCATGTCAAGCTGGTATGAAATTTTGTCATCCAACTTTGTTGTGAAGATTGGGTCACTCTCAGGAGAAGATGTATTGTGTTACAGAAATGTATCAGTATGCACATGGCTCTGACACATGTCCATACTGATGTCTTATCAACAGAAATTAGTATTTTCTGAGTTAGTTCCTATCAACCCAAGTAGAATATGGAATATGGCATGCTAAAAAAGCTTCATATTATTTTGGATACTTCTCAGTTCTGTAGAAAATTTACATGACAAGCTGTTTTATTTTTTTCATCAATGGGGTGTAGAAGTGTTTGTGAACAGACTTTTGGCCAGGTGTCTTTTTTTTTCCAGTTTTCATTGTTTTAGGATATTGTTGAAAGTTGTGGTTTTTGGTTTTAAATACCACACACATGTATCACAATATTTACCAGTAAAGAATATTTACTATATTAACAAAGGCCCTTGAACACAGCGGAACTGTAGGGAGCCTTAGAGAGTAAAAAAAAAAACCCAATACTTTCATGATATTGCTTTAAATCAATCTTATTCTTTTTTTCAATTGTCATGCATTTGGTCTTTTATGTTTTAAAATCTGTTAGGACTTTAGGTTTTGTGTTCCCATGTTGGCTGACCTTTAACCTTAAAATGTTTTAAAGGCCAACACAATGTGAGCCCATGTTTTTAGACTTTCTATAGTGGACATTTCATATCCATTTGGGTTCTATCCTGAAGGCCATTTCCACCCCTCAAGACACAATAGACAATTGCTGACCCTCTCCCCCCTATGAGTTCAACCACAAACCATCCTCCCCTTCGGATCCAGCTTCAGAGGGACCATCAGGGGGTGTGTAAATCCCCGTCTGCCACTTTAACCCTCCCACCTCAGGATATAACATACTCTGCTGTACAAAAGCAATCTTTCTCACCAGCCAACCTCCCTTCTCTTTGTTTTGCAAATGGCCTCTCCCACATCATTTTACATACACACTCCAACCACTGCACTCTGGGGACCGTCCAGGAAGCAATTGTGGCTTTTGTGCGTGTGGTCCTCCCTCCCTACCACCCTCATGCCCTGCTCCCTCCCCTCGTCTCTCAAAGGAGCCGTGCTCCCTTGTCAGCTGTCATCATATAACTGGCTGCAGACCCTGGGGCCTAATGACAGGATCTATAGTACATGAAAACACAATTACTGCTCTTGGTTCAATTGCTACTGTGTGAACAGCCCTTAAAAGAGTGAAAAAAAGGGAGCAAAAACAAGCTGCCCACTTAAAGGGATATGACAGAACAATATCCTTTAAATCAAAGCCAGTTAAAATATACATACATGGCTTGATTCTGATGGTCAATACTCTAGAAGCATTTTGTGCAAATGCATCTCTTTCCACTGGTTTACCCACTGAAAAACAAATTTGTCACAAGATGATTTCTGACAAACGCAGATACAGTTGGCTTTGTTTAATGCTGTTGTTTGTTGTTTTAATAGCTGATAGGCTAGTATATTCAATTCCCATACCATTCTCAATGTTTCAACAGCTGTCCATTTTCACCCCCAGCTATGTGGCAAAATTATAAAACTACATTAAACAGACATCACAAGATGCCACAGGAGACATTGGTGGGACCTGCAAAGAAACCACAGCCCAGGGTTCAATTTTGGAAAGCCTGATATGTTTTATATTAGACAGTCAAAATGGAAGGAGGAAAGAAGAGAGCTCTACCATCCTTTTTTCCAAATGAAAACAGTGACCCCCAATGGATGATCTGATAAAAACGTCCTTTAGGTTTTAATCGCAGTATCGTTCCCCCCTCGTCGTATATGTGGTGCAATGAGTGTACAATGCAGCAGGGGTCAGTGTTGTATCATTGCAAATCTGAGAATAATGGTGGAAAAAAGGAAAGGCTGCAAATATCACATTTCTGTCAATGACAACACTAATCCCAGTTAACTTGTCTGAACTTCCCCTTCTCCCCTAAAGCGGTCTGTGCATTCATCCCTGTGCTGGACTTTAAATACAAAGCCACTCAGTTTCCTCACCTAACATGCTGGCCCATAAAATAACAAAAAGATGACAAAGACCCAAACCAATCAATGGATGAGACTTGAATGAACCAACAACAGTTTATAAGCTTGAAACTCTGAATCAATCAATTTTAACTGACTGGTGTAGGTTTTTTTTTTTTTTTTAAACCCGTCTAACATCTTCAAGAACCAGGAGAATATGTATGTTTGCATTCGTCTCAGGCTTTTTAAGATTACTATGACCTGAATGAGAATGAGAATCTATTTTAGTATGTAAATAAATACCCAAACCCTGCTAAGGAATACACAGAGACAGAAGATAAGTATGTAAGAAAGATGTGTGGCCAGGGGAACACTCAAAGAGAGAGATATTATACTTTCTTTCAAAAGCTGACACAATCTGTTAAGGCTTTACTGAAATGTTTATGAAATGCTTTGGTCAAAATGACCAGAGAAATACAGTACAAAAGCACCATTTTCAACCATGTTTTTATTGTTGTTGTTGTTTTGCAGCTGATTGGGTCAGGCACACTGGACCTCACCTTTCTTCCTCAGTTTTATAGTGACTGACTGTTTTTGGAGTCAGCCTTAGATTGAGCTCACTGCTTGACTTCTAAAGTGTTTTGCCCTTGTATGTGATTTCTGAATTATACCCATATTGTTGTGTCTGTTTGTAATTCTCCACATCTATTTCCTGTTTGTGTGTGTGTGTGTGTGTGTGTGTGTGTGTGTGTGTGTGTGTGTGTGTGTGTGTGTGTGTGTGTGTGTGTGTATAAAAACCTTATGTCTCTGTCTTTGGTTGCTAGTCCATCACTTTTATTGCCATGGTACCCTCTACTGCTTCCTGTGCTCCCAGTCTGACTTTGTTTTTCCCTGTCAATTTATGTCCCTGGTCTTATGGCAGTGGAGTCCCCACGTCTTTAAAACACATTTTAATCAGAACACAAGAAAATCATGCCAAAAAAGAAAAGCAGATAAGTCCAGGTTAAAAGTGCTCAAGTCCTTCTCATGTCACAAGTCCATCAAATTAGGACCTGATTTTGACTCAATGACTGGTTTTTGGAAGTCTTGTGGTGCACAGCATTTGTTAAAAACTAACCAAAGAGCCTCATTTCAGAACTCCTAATCTCCTGGACTCTTGAAAGTTCTACATGTCATCATGACAAATTGAGGTCCTAATTAACTTAATCAGATTAATATAACAGTGACAGAGAGAGACACTGAAACATTTGTAAATGTCAAAGGACAATTGGAGCAGTGCAACTGGCAGTGTAATACCCTACTGCTGGAACACAAGAGTGTGACCAATGTAGTGTCTTACTTCCACCTCAGGTCTGTGTAAAGTTGACGTCTCATAACAACATACTGCTCCTGTTATTAGACACAAGGCTACTCTTATAAAACTAAATCCTTCCATACACCTGGTGAGTTCCAGTTCTGCTTCCAGAGTTTAACTCCCTTCCTCCCCCCTTTGTTCATTTGTTTTTCAGTAATGCAATAAATGTACTCACTTGCTTGAGCAGGTGCCTCATGTACAATGTCTGTAGTTCTTGTTTAGACAGCAAAGCTTTGACTCTGTGCCAGTAACCCTTTGATGTGCTTCCCACTCTCTTTCTGTCCCAATTTCCTGCTTAGCTACTTTCAATTAAGGCCTCAAAAAAGTAAAATCCTGAGCAAATTCAAACACTATTACAGAGAAAACGTACATCCCCTCAAGCTACTGCCTCATGTACACATATCAGTCTTAGATCTGGCAAAAGTCAGTCCACTTTGAAAATTGTTTGCTAAGCAGCTTCATTTCTAACACTTTGTTCCTGAGTCTCCTGAGAGCTTAGTGTCTGTTAAAGGCTGTGCAGGTTCAAAATGACAGAGTGCTTCCTGAGACACTTCAAGTGAGAAGTAGATTTAGAGAGGACTTCTTTTTTAAAACTCAGATTTGTAGACTATACACATACACATATGGAGACGTCATCTTTTCATACTGTTTGGTACTGTCTCTGTTGTTTTTACATCTTAAACAAGATCTTTGTGATATGTTTGTTTAATAAATACATTTCCCAATAAATCTGATTTCACATGATTTGAAGTTCAAACTATGGTAGCTACGTTGCAGAAAACACTGCTAGAGGAATACGACTCCAAACACCCGAGATTTCCAGGAACAAGCATTTCTAACCTGCCTCAACATTACTGCAATATAAACAGCAATGATATTGTAAATCACAAAGCACAAAATGTAATAAAGTGTCTCTCCCTGTTGTGTGCTCTAGTTAAAGAGTCTCTCCCTGTTGTCTGCTCTACCAGGAGCAATATAAGTGTTGCTATAGCTACGGACTTTCCTGTACATTCAAAACTGTAATATGATGTAGCCTTGAAGGTTCCACTTTAATAAATTACATGAACAGAAAATAATCACAGGCAGTGAGTGGGCAAGGAATAGGGAAATAACAAGGAAAATTATCCTTGCTTTTGCCATCAAGTCTTATAGCAGTATTCAAGAAAGAAATCTCCAACAGAGTATGACTTTAGACCCCTAAACATTTACTCTTCCCAAGGTCTAATTTTCTCCCTTGATCACTCTAATGCAACTGCTCTCTCTCAAGAACTGTGGCTTAGAGAAAGTGATGGGATATGTCTCTGTGTGTGTATAAATTTAAACTACAATAGCCCATATATCCACCTTACATGAGCTGAGATAAATCACTGTGAGCTGTCTCATGCAATTGTCAATTACAACTGTTGTCCATGCAACCTGACCGAGAAGTGGATACACATGTAATCTGATTTCATTCACTTTTTTTAATACCTCTCTCTTTTTCATTCTCTTTCAAACTTTCAATCTCTCCTCCACTCTAGACCTCACATATATATTCACAGAGCAGTGCTAACAGAAATTTTTACCACCTCTGAGTTTGACTGACTTCTCAAATTCAGCCATCTGCTGCAATTCAGACTGGGACCCAGTTCAACTCCAAACCCTCCTCTGGGACTGGAGAAGCAGGCACAAAATTCATCTATGGTCTTTCACCACCTCTTTTATAACACTGAGGGAACTGTTCCATCTTTGCTTTCCTGCCTTCTTCTCCCACTGACATCTCAGGAAAAGTCAACACAGCCTTCCCCAGTGGAAACCCAGTGGAAGCCCTTTGGGACACGCTTGGCTCCACTTATTGTGGTCTCGCCGTCTGCTGAGCAAAAATAGATTTCACTCAGGAATTTTGAAAATCCTCAAAGAGAAAGGCACACTTATCTCAGATAGTTATTCATTAATAGAATTATTTGAATTACAATCTCAAATTCAGGAAAAAGTTGGAACAATATGAAAATTCAAAAGAAAATAAACTGCAATGATTCCTAAAAATTTCCTCACAGCAAGAAGTTTCCTGATTTGAATCCCAAAAAGGGCCTTTCTGTGTAGACTTTGCATGTTTCTCCAGGTATTACAGCTTCCTCCTACAAATGAAACTGACATATGTGTCCAAATACATGTTTATCAATTTAACTGGTGATACTAAAAGAGTGAGTGTGAATGTGTGTGGTGGTTTTTCTAAATCTGAACCTGCTGCCATCACTGAAGTGAAAACAAAAGCACATAACTCTTTACCAAGGATACTGATACAACCCCATACCATCACAGAGCCTGAATGTAAGACCTTAAACTGATAGCAGTCTGGATTTTTCTTTTTGTCTCCAGATTACCCCATATTATTTTCTTCTTCTTATAAAAACAAAATGAACGTAAAAAGTATATCTGGAATGTAGATTCACCTGACCAAAGTACACCTGTCTTGCATGATGCCTCTGGACAAGGTTTAGGTAAGGCTTTTTATTTTTTCAGAAAAATTTTAAGCGTTGATTGTAAATGTATTTCAATTTTTGTAGGCTTGGGATAGTCACAGACAAATAAAGGTTCCCCAAATTTATTCTTTTTCCATGTGGTTATTAACAGTTTGTGATGAAGAGAGGTCTAAGATCAGAGATCAGGGACATCCAACTTTGGCTTGTGCCCTTATCCTTTATATTTTCACCGTGTTCACCGTTTAGAACCTCACAGATCCAACACCACCCAACAGACCGATCGTCAATAAATTTGAACATTTTAATCAGAAGCATCTGGTTTAACAGCAAGGAAAACAACTAAAAGGAACTAACTTCAGACTCAACGACCAGTTCCCATGGGAGATCATCCGCAGACGTGAGGTGCTTTTCCCCATTCATAAACAGATGATACAAGAAGGTAAAAGAGCTGTTCTTTCAGTAGATAAGTTATACATGGATAGACAACTATTTAAAAATGAGGAAACCACCCCCTTGTTTTTACTGACTTTTATTCAGCAACAACTACTTGGACTTATGAATTTAAATTTCAAAATATCTTATTTCTAAGAACTCAGCTGTATATATATTACTGCACCTTTGTCTCATTCACTGTTAGTTATCACCTCATGTTTCTACATGTTTTCTCACTTTGTTTTATGTTTTTTGCTTTATTTTTTTTTCCATTTTATGTTTTGCTCTTTAGACTTTGCTTTTGTTTGTCTTCCAGTGTTTCCTGTTTCTTACTGGTACACACACCCACATAGTCTTTTATAGACACATTTACATTCACACACATACACAAGTACATGCACATACATACACACATACATGCTTATTTACTCAGCTAAGGCTAATGGACACACATACAATACCTTCTGTAACAATCAGTTCAATATGTCATCTCTGAAAGTTGTAAACTGGAACGTATGTGGAATTAGCACACAGACAAAGAAAATTAAAATCCTTAGCCACCTGGACAGCTTAGAAGCAGATATTTGTTTATTAGAAGAAACACATTTGTCTGATTCAGCCACTAAAAAAAAATGGTATCATCAAAATGTATTCATTCATTCTCAGCATATTATAACTCAAAAAAGAGAGGGGTTAGTATCTTGATAAACAAAAGAATCCAATTCATTCTCAATAAAACTATCACTGACCCTGAAGGACGCTTTATTATTTTAAATATTTAAATTAACAATAAACCTGTAACAATTGGCAATATTTATGGTCCCAACATAGATTATCTGTTGTTTTTCCATAATGTTTTTTTTCAGTCATTTCAGATATCTCCAACTGTCCAGTGATAATAGGAGGTAATTTTAATACAGTGAATGGACAGGTCCAGTAATACAAGCAATAAATGCAATTGGCAAGCCAGAGATACAATAAAACAGCTCATGAATGATTTTGGTCTTGCAGATTGCTGGCGCTCACAAAATCCAACAACCAGGGAGTATACATTTTTCTCATCAGTCCATCATACTCACTCACGCATTGAGTGAGTGAGTATGCATTTTCTGACCAGTAACTCAATCATGTCACAGATCTCTGACTCAAAAATTCATTCTATTATAATCAGTGACCATGCTC
>JAOWBL010000024.1:11465104-11477472 GCA_028564865.1 Zenarchopterus dispar | reverse complement strand
CAACTGAGCTCCTAGGATCATTGGAACACTCAAACCCCTCCACCACGATAAGGTGTCGGCTCAGGGAGGGGTATTATGAAACACAGAGTAAAATTATAAAATTGCACTGTAAAACTTATATAGAGGCAATGACCACTAACTGTGGGCTAGTTAGTGGTCATTTTTTTTGGACACTATATTAGTTCAGTGTTGAATGTGGCTATATTAATAATTTTCATAATCTAATTTAATGCAATTATCCCAAAACATTAGAACAGATTTTTTCAAGCAGTTCTATATGGAGTGTGGTATGTTTAATATGAGAATAGACAGTAAAGCCCATGGCTATGTAGTTAATGTAGGGCAGTGGTAGCCTAGTGGTTAAAGAGGTGGGTTTGAATGTGGAGAACCCAGGTTTGATCCCCCAGGTGAGCCACTGTGGGTCCCTTAACCCCCAATTGCTCCCCGGGCTGCAACACCACCCTGACTGGGTCTGCTGCAGCCCACTGCTCCTAGTCTGACTTGGTCAAATGCAGAGAAGTACTCAATTTCCTTCGGGATGATAAAAGTATAATAAAATAAAAATGTGTCACTTAGAGAATTTCCTCCATAAACACAATAAGTCACAATAATGTCTTGTTAAAATATTCAGCAATGTTCATTTTTATATCAGCAGCCATAGAGCAGGAAGAACTGCTTTGGTTCACAGAGTGCCCCTGGAGTTGTGAAACAATTTTTCATATGGCAGATTATTAGATTGTGAAATCTGTTTGTTGCTCTTGGCATTTTGCACAACATTCCAAAGATGTGTATACTCATTTAGTGCAGCTTGCTGAGAACATGCAGGAATATTATACTGTGGAGCAATAGGCCAAGTTCCCCTTCTTATCTTCTTTCACTTCTATTATTCTCCATTGATAAATGATTCTCGTAGCTGCCTCTGATAAGAGCCTTTCCTGCTTATTCATCAGCTCTTAATTCAAAGATTTACACTTGCAGGATAATAAATAAATACTTCGGTAGAAGAGTTAGTGACTTATGGTTTCCTGTCAATGAAAAAAGGCTCCCACAACATATACTGTTCAAAAGAAGATGTGAACCAAAGGCAGCACAGACACAGATATATCTATAATAATGTATTATCTGTGAATTAAAATAAAAAATCAGTATGACATCCATAAAAGTTTATCTTTTTTAATAAAATTATGCAGTCCACTTTTCTGACATTCATAAATAAAATATGTATGAACGTGTATAAAAGCTGAAGCAAAATAAGAACAAATTTTAAAAAATACATAATTTGTGTCATCTTTCTAAGAAGCATGTTCAAACTGGAGCTACCACTGTGATAACCAACTCTGAAAGCTTGCAGTAAGTCAATGTGTCTTCCTGTATTTTGATTTCGAATACTGCTTCATTTTTTTTTTCCTTTGTCACCAACTGTGCCCTCAACTATGGAAATTGCGCTAATAACGGGAATATCGCTAAGTGAGTGGAATGTTGTGGACTCTAAAGTGAATAAAATGACACACTGCAGCTACCATGTACTTCAGCACTGTGAATCTCATCTCAGCAGATCTGCATTACAAACGTGGTTGACTTGGTTCTGCCATGTTTAATATAATTTAACCTTGTGATGAACATAGTTCTGCAAACATGTTAAATGATGCAAGCAACTAAGCTGTGAATAAATCTGTTGCCAACAGTTTGCTTTTAATATATCTCAATTGATCAAACGCAATGAATTATTGCATTTGAAAATTAGCCATAAGCTAACTGTGTACATATAATGTGTACTTGCACCAAAACACATAGCTGTACACTCATAAATTAATAAAACTGCCACCTGTGGCACTTAATGTGTGTTCAAAATTTTACAAACTACTACTTAAAGTTTCTAAAATGCCTGAATTCCAAACATTTTCAGTAAAGGGATTAACAAAAAGTATTCAGTGCCTAAAAGGGGTTAAATTTATCAAAGTACTAAAAATGAAGATGTTGTGACATGCAGCTTTGTGTACTCAGACTTAAGGCCTTTCCTTGCACTTCTGTTTTCATTGTAGAAGAGAGACAGATTATACACATCACAAAAAAAGGCTCTTTTGCTTTTCCTCAATAAATTCATGAGGAAGGATACCATCCAGGTCTCTCAGAAGCCCTGGCCTCATTTTCACTCTCCCTTAGAAACCCTTTACATGTACGAAAACTTGAACAGAGCATTCTCCAGGTCATGCGCCCAACTCTAAATAAATCAAACAGAGACGTGTGATGTAAGTGTATTGAGTGTTGGGGTGGGTAGGTTATTTTAGTTTAGCTTCCTTTAACAGGCACTAGAAGCAAAGTCCTTGCAGGCTGACTCACTAGTAATCCAGGATGCAAGGCATATCATTGACAGTCTGTATCTGCGCTGTCACATCCCACTGCACAGACGGTGTATAAATCCTTTCATAACACAACCAAGCTTTGATGTGCCTAAATACACCACATTGCACTGTCCTCTTTTGAAATGGCAAGTGGGTGGATTTTTACTAATCTTTGCATCTACATGATTCCCTTCCCTGTGATTACCCATGCACACTTCAAATAGAGGCCAATAGTGTGTTTGGCAGGTTAGGGGCAGGGATTTATGAACCATAATTGCTGCTAATAACCTCAGGGTTTGCGAGACTTTTTTTTTTCAACAGTACATCTGTAAATATTATCCCACAGTAAATTAAACAGCTCCTTTCACTGGTATAGTCTTGCACATATGTGTGTTAAAAAAAGGAGAAAAGCCCTGCGGGACCACGTTACTGTGGAGCAGAAAGGCTAGAGAGAAAAGATAAATGATACACCTGTTGTCTATAAGGCACAAAATAATTTCCCTGAAAGAAATTTTTCAGTCCTCTTATTTGGGATTATAAATGAACAATTTTATAAAGCACAAAAATAAAATGTAAATCTGTTTTGCAGGTAGAGGGGGCATGTTAGTCAATCTTGATGAGCAATGATTCATTTGGTTAGGCTTGAACTACAATGCCTCCAGTAGCATTACACAGTTCCAGCAGAGCAGTGATATTCATTTTGCTGGTTTTGTTTCCTTTGCTTATGCCAACCTTGAGCTGGAATTTTATATTCTCTACACAAAGAGTTGTATGTATCTTCCTGGTTTGGCTCCAAGTCAATCTAGTCATGGTCATGTGAACAGAAAAATAAGATCTGAACTATATCATTCTAACCTGGTCATCAACACACTGTAATGCCGTCATGTCAATACTTCTTCGTTTCTGAATTCAAGAAAACTGAGTTATGGCTATTTTTGCTTTATTTTTTTCTTCCAGAAATGTAGACATGCTGTGCTCGCTTTCCAAATGACCCTGCTCTTCCAAAAATCAATTCCCTCTGTTTTTCTTTTATTCTAACTTGAGAACCTGGGATGCACAAAGACTGAATTAATGAGCACTGCATGAAAGATTCTCCTCCAGCTCAGCATTGATTTGAGCTCATCAAGACCTTGTTGTTAGGGAGTGTGGTTAGCCTCAAATGATCTTAACTGGCTTCATTCAATGAGGCTGTGAATTAGCCTTCCTGAGGCTGAAGCTTCTTCTTGTTAAGGTGACAGTGATGACAGGAGATATTGAATAGGTGATACTGATAAAAACATGTTGATTCATATTTCAACAGCAGAACAGTAAATGATGATTTTCTCATGTTGACTGCACTGTACTGTATACATACACATCTTTTGAACAAGGTATTGGGTTTTGCATTGTTATGCATTGTAGTAGTTATATAATTTTTTATCTATGTGTGTATGTATGTATCTATCTATCTATTGGGCTAACAAACAGAATACTCAGTCATAGTAAAATGAGTTGATGTAAGAAAAATTTAATGTTTAAAAAAAGGGTGTCACATGGACATAGCTTTACACCAGTGAACTACACGGCGTTGACACAAGAATAAAAGTGATTTAAAAGTAAAGGGAGGATTTTGAAATTAACCAGATCAAAAGGCATATCAGATCAGTGTTACTGTAACTATAGTACAAGCCTATTTGGTTCAAAATAATAAGTCAACCTTCTGCTATTTTGGTTTGTGTATCTAATATGACAAAAATGAATACAGAAGGAACATGCTGGATGTCTAAAAAAATCATCAAATTAGCAGATTAAATTAGTCATCAAATTAGTTTACTAGTGTGTTTGCCTTGATGGCCATTCACTGTTGTATTAGCGCCAAACGGTGCCGGGGCTCTAAATCCAGACACAACTATCCATTTCATACCTCTGACAGGTAACACTGATTATAGGAGGCTGGTTGCATTTATGTGTGAACGACCTACAAGTATTAAACACCAACAAACAAGAACAAAGTTACTGTTGCCTGGCTATCATTATAAACAAAGAAGGACAGCTCCTGGAAACACGCCTGGAGAAAGTGCCACCAGATATTACATTTGAGAAATTTCATTTTAACATTAATTTCTGACAGGAGAAAATAGGAGTCACGTTCCCCACAGCTGCAACACCTGTGAAAAGCTTGACTAAATGATAAAAATCACTGAGCAGTCTATAGTTTTGACTGTATGGCTTCACTTAATGTTGCTGTACAACATGTCACTAACACTAAGGAGCACAAAAAACAGACTACTCATACAAGACTAAAACAAACTGGTGAATAGACAAGAAGCTGAAAAACAACGAAATCAAGGGACTCATAGTTGCTTGTGCCCAGGTAGACATTTCTCAGCAGATTATTGACACTGATTCAGTCATTTGAGACAAACTTATGGAAACACATCTGCAGAGACAAATAATGAAGTGAAATCACTTTGGAAAAATTCAAGACATCAGTTATCATTAACTGTTATCATTTAATAACAGATGCCATTGTATCTCATGCAAGTGTTTTTAGTCTCAACATGAAGGAAGTGATATGGTATCGATGGATGCCATCGATAACACAACAGTTATCATTAATACTCCTGCTACCACTTAGGAGGAGTGGTAGCAGGAGGAGTGGTAGCCTAGTGGTTACAGAGGTGGGTTTGGGCGTGGAGGACCCAGGTTCAATCCCCTGGGTTGACCAAGGTAAGCCACTATGGGCCCCTGAGCAAGGCCCTTAACCTCTAACTGCTCCCCGGGTGCTTCAGCAGCCCACTGTTCCTAGTCTGACTAGTGATGGGTTAAAAGCAGAGGACAAGTTTCAGTGCATTTCCTAAGATATGTACTGACAATATATGGATTATCCTTATTAAGCATTGTCTGTGTTTTTTTTTTTTGTTTGTTTTTTTGCCAATGACAGGGATGGGAGATGGCTCCTTGAAAGTGATCCAATATTCTTTTAAAGGAAATTGTCAGGATGACAGTCATTGGAAAGTGTTGCAGCTACTCAAGGAAAAGTAGTACAGGTGGCTGTACTGGCTGTCATTGAAGGAAGACACCTTCTGTCTCATGGTTCAGAGGTGGGACAGAAGTCTGAGCTGGACATATTTTGATATGTGAAGTTCCATATGATGCAGGACTTGCCAGACAGCTCCTGATCCAATCTGCTCTCAGTCCTGCAGCTGTGTGAGCAGATTGGATATAGGATTAGGAATGAAGAAACAGGTGACAAGGGTAGTGAAGATGCCAGTGGCTCTGAAATATCTAGTTTAGTAAAAACTAGTCTGAATGTTTGCTAGCATTATTTTAATGATTTTTAAGTCTACCTCTATCTGTTTCTGCCATTATTGCTAACAAAAATGGGTTTTATATCTGACAGCAGTATAAGTGAAGCAATATCAGTATGAGAATATGCAATTCTGAGGAAGTTCAATAACGTCACCCCTCCTCCACCCCTGCAAACTCTTCTCCAACAAAAATATTGCCACATACTTTATGTCTCCAAACAAAGCAATAAAACCAGGCACCCAGTAGTGTTTAATTTCCTTTTTTCTTCAATCGACTCAATAAGCGCCTTTCTCTCCCTGAAAACTGCCCCAACTGTGCCACAGGTAAAAATAGGAGGAAGTTGAGAAAGGAAAGAAAAACAAAGAAAACCAATATAGAAAGCAAAAACAACATCAACTGATGATTTGTCTTCTACAAAGCCCTAGAAGAAGTTCATGTAGACTGTTGGGGGTGTTTTCATGATGTTGCCGATCATTTAAACTAAGTTTCTTGGTACTCTGAATCACACAAATAATACATATGGATAAATTTCGCTGTATGACCACCTCTTCTAAATCTTAAAATCCTCCAAACTGAATAAAAATATCCTGCATCATCCCACGTTAGGTTATTACTGTTTATACAGTGGTACAAAAACTTATGTAAACTCCTTGGAATTGTCTAGTTTTCTGTATTACTTTAACATAAAATGTGATCTTATGGTCATCTAAGCTACAATGATATAAAAACATGATGCTCTTTAATTATAATTGTAATCTTGCCTCTATGTTAAATACACAAGTTAAACATTTACAGTGGTAGAGTGAAGTAAGTCAACCTGAACTCCAATGGTAAACTTACTTTTTCTTCCCACACTGTCAATGTTTACTGGCATTGCTCAATAAAGACATGAATTTGATGAAAAAAAATGATTATGCCATATTTTGTGACATTTTTTTACTCAGAAGGGTTCCCATTTTTGGAATTGCATAGTTTTATATCATCACTCGGTCTATTGGTTGAGATTAACAAACGTAAGTAGATGTCAGAGAAAGAAGAAATAACATTTTTCACATTAATGATCTCTGACTTTAGTGTGATTCCAGTAATTAACGCAAAGTCCATTCCAGAAGGGTCATTCTACTATTAAGCTGAGAAAGATAGTTCAGGAAATGCCATGCTCTCTGAACTGAGTCACAAGAGGTCATCACATAACCAGTGTGTAACATTGAGCACCCTCCTATGTCAGCATTATGGATAAAGGTATGCCCACAATCCATTTGATTAGCATTTTAATCCAGACCCATATTACACAGAAGTTTCTTAGCATAGGAGAGTGAGCACCAAGCAGAGCTCTAACAGGCCTAGTGCAGCATTATGATCAGCTCTTTCAAACATAAAAGTCATGGTGGCAGACTCCTGATCCTTGACAACTTTTAATTAGTGTTTGTCCTTCAAGCCAGTATTCTTTACTGTCAATAGGTCCCTTAAGCCCTTTTCAAATTAATTATAAAAGACCATGCAATCAGAGTGATTCAATTTGGCTCAGAGCACCAGGTCTGGTCTTTGACCTAACTCCATTGCCTCTTTCTATGGGAATAAACAGATATCAGAGTTGGCCTTGTTTTAATATGTCTGAATTAAAATAAAATTTTCATATTTCGTTGCCAGCTGCAGCTAAACTTTACCTTAAAACTGAACAGTGAACCCATCCTTGAGTGCATAGTTTGTCAAAGTGTACTGTAAAAATTTGTGCCATTAAGTGACTCTCCAGTTTCCAGTGAATGCACAGTTTCTACTGCCACAAATGCTAAAAACATCTGAACTGTACTTATTCACTTGTAAATAAAAATGGCTTTGGTGAGAGAGATATGATTACTGTTCAATAATGTGTCATTTGTAAAAGAATCCATCAGAAAAAACTAATCCTTACAAGGAATGTTAACAGTTTGTCACTGTCAGTCTCATTCCTTTAGTTTAGTACAAAGTTGCAGACAGCTTCAAGTACAAAGCACCCCTATTGGTGTACATGGTCCATCTTGGATTCTAGTCAGTCATACCCCAGCTTGAAGCTTAGTTTTTATTCCTTATCAGGTCTCACAATAAGAACATTGTGACATGGCGTGGTTCAGATTGTGAATGAAAGATTTAGTTTTCAAAATTGGTTTCATTCACAAATGAGATATCATTCCATCACTGTCCCCTCACACTGAAGCAGTGTAGCAACACATGATAGTGGGTGTGTCTAATGCTTTGCGTTGTCCCTCACTGAAGCTAAGAAACAAGAAATCATGTGTTTTGACACAGTCACATCTGTATGATTTTGTCAGCTGTTTAGCTGCAATTTGGGTAATGCTTGTGTTGACGCTTTTTTAGTTGAGCTTTTCTCAGCTATCAGTGGACAGCATTACTGCTGTGTGTATTAATGTGGAAATGAAAAGTTTGAGTGGAAATGTAATTATATTTGCTTTTCATTTAACAGGAACAGCCAGTAAAAGTCTCTGTGACTGAATATGAACAAATCTTTTAGGTGAATGGAAGAAAACAGACATTGCTGAAGTTCATCCAGAGTGCAGAATGGGGATATGTCCATTCAACAATTTTATTTTTTTTATTTTGCACATTAAAAAGATAGACTTTTACTGAGAAAATAATCAGTTTCAATTTCATATGGAAGAACATTTGATTTTTTTATTGAAGTCCTGTCATTACTGTTGGCAGAAACCAGCCAAGGAAAAATAGTTTCCAATGTAGGACACAAGGTTACACAGAACATTGGTATTTGTGTAACCAAAAAAAAAAAAAAAATCACTTTCAGCTAGTGAGGTGAGATCTTCCGTTGTCCTATGGTTGCCCCTTTCACTTGTTTCTCTGTCTTGGTTTGTAATCACATACACAAATAGTAAAGAGCAAGCATCATAAAAGAGATTTAACCTATTCCCGTCTAAGAGGGCCCTCTGAGGCACAAACTGCAGAATTTCCTCCTTTATTAAACCACCATTTTCTTGGGCCAGAAAAAGGGCATACATAACCACTCGTTTCAAATTTGAAATAAGATGTAATGTGAAATTAAATTTCCATACTCTGATCATTTTTTTAGTTGCTGTTTTTTTTTTTTTTTAAAAACTGACTTGGGAATGTCACCTTGACAATACTTCATTTTTCCTTAGAAGAAATGTTATGCTGGAGAAGTTATGGCAGGACCCAAACACAGGAGATGAGAATGGCAGGAGTAGGAGACAAAAACAACAAAAAAATCCTTTAATAAAGGCCACACCAACCATGGATCCAACAAAACTCAAAGATAACTTACAGCCAAAAATCAACCCAAAGCAGACAGTACAGACTATCAAGGAGCAAGGGAAAGACAAGGCAATATATACAAACAGAACTTAATGAGAGACAGGTGCAAATAATCAGGGTAGACAGGAGCAAGGGAGTCTAACACAAGAACACAGACCTTCAAAACAAAACAGGAACTAACCAAAAACTAAAACCACAACAGTAACCCCCCCTCAAAGGAACAGCTCCAAGATGTTCCAAATAGCATAAGTCCAAAACAGAACAGGGCAGGATGAGGGGGCCTGGAGGAGGGACCAGGCAGAACCTGAACCAAAGATGATCTCAGGGTCAGACAGTACAGGTGGGCAGCCTTGGGGATGAAGGAAACCAGACTAGCTGAAGCTGAAGCAGACAAGCTTGTGACTATGGCTGGAGCAGGATCAGCAACAGAAACAATGGCAGTCACGTAGGCAGAGTCAGGAACGAGATCAGAGTCATAGTCCATGTTGAGAACTGGAACAGGAACAGAAATCAGGGCACTGCCAGAGTTCTGGATAGGCACCTCAAGGCTGGCTAAGGTGGAGGAAGGGGAATGGCGACAGGCTGAGGTGCATCCTGGACCACCTCGGGGACAGGATGGGGTGCGTCCGGGACCACCTTGAGAACAGACACAAGATGGGGTGCGTCCGGGACCACATCAGGAACAGACACAAGATGGGGTGCGTCCGGGACCACATCAGGAACAGTCACAGGATGGGGCCCTGGGGGAACAGCGACGATGACGATGACTTGGTCTCTCAGCGTGAAAGCTCTTTAGGCCAGGCAATGCCAAGCGGGTTTCCAGGAAGGGTGCCTCCTCTTCCAGCCAACAGCTAATTTTTTTTCTTGTTCAAGAAAACAACTCAAACAGCCTAGTGAGTTCACCTCCTGGGTCCGTTGATGGCTAGTCCGTTCTGTTACGTGCTGGAAAGGTTGTGGCAGGACCCAGACGCAGGAGATGAGAATGGCAGGAGTAGAAAATCAAAAATCATTTAATGAAGGCAACACAAGCATGGATCCAACAAAACTCAAAAATAACTTCCACCCAAAATCAACTTAAAACAGACAGATAGTATAGACCAGCAAGGGAAAGACAAGGCAATATATACAAACAGAGCTTAACGAGACACAGGTACAAATAATCAGGGCAGACAGGAGCAAGGGAAGTCTAACTATAACTAAACACAACATAGACCTTCAAAATAAAACAGGAACTAACCAAAAACTAAACCCACAACAAGAAGATTTTGGAGGATGCACATCTGATGGAAAACTGTTATTGTTTGTAAACCATTTTTGGCAGAAACAAGTGACAGTGAAAATAAGCAATTTATTAAAGAAGACAATTCTTCCATTAAATCCCAAATATTCTGACATTAGTGTGCAGTCTCTATAGAAATGAGATTAGTCAGAATGTTTTGAGGGAAGATGTTAATGGTTTGAAAACCTGATTTTAGTACAGACCATCAGTTAATTGTCCGAAGGAGCTGGACTGCACACACAGCTGCACAGTGACTACTGCAGCAAGGTAAGCGTTAACTAGGCCAATTAGACTGTGGGGATTGACTGGTTTGAGCTCATGTTGTAGAAAAGGAGGCCAGTACGCCAAATGATCAGCAGTATTTCTCCTCCGCTAGGAGGCAAAGCCTGTCGGGCATATCTGTAACATCAGAGCCACAGACTTGGAAGTCTCACCATCCCACAGAGTCCTGTTCTAGATATGTCATTTAATAGTGTGCTGTGACTGAAAGGTCCCTATAGCCGAGAGCTTGTCCTCCCCATGTCCATAACACAAACTGAAAAATGATTGAAGATGGGGGTAACTGATTATTTGTCCTTTTTTTAAATTAAATTCTTTTTTGAGTGATTAGAGGTAGAGCAATAAGAGAGGCAGTGTTGTGATACATTTCAGCATAAAGGCAGGAGAAAACGCTTCAATTTCTCAAGAAAAGCCAAGATACTACAGATATGTTGAGGTTATGTACATTAGCACTTGACTGTACTAATATACAGTGATGTACATGTACTGTACAGTCATGTATATTAGTACATGACAGTTCACATCAGGACAAAAGTCCAAGACTAATCATTTTCTTTTCTGTATGAAGATTAAATTAAGCATTGTTTTATTCCTCACTATCCTTTACTTTTATTACTAGCCCTTTAAATACTTTTATTAAACAGCATCATCTTACATGTACATACAACTGTTTGAGCTAGTGTCCTTTCTGTCCTCAAAGCTGATAGGTTGTTTGTGGCTATTTTGGGGGAGATCTTCAGTTATAACAAGGCAATGAGTTATAAAAGGATTTGATGAAAGGATTGTTTCTCTGCACACAACCTCATGATTGCTAAAGTTTTCCTTATCAAATGACATCTTAGGAACATTTTGTTTCTGGTGATTTGTCTTGTTTTTTGGCAACACACAATGACAAAGTGTCATTTCATAGTAATTACCAGACTCTTCATCAGCTCTTTCTTAATTTTAAGTAGCCACTTCTGTGCTTCTTAGTTTCACATCTCTGTTGGATCTGTTAATTTCACACATTCAACTAAGTGACCCTTCAACATTTTTCTTTTCCAAACTTTCTTTTTTTGCAGTTAAGCTTTTCAGTCACTGTATCACATTTTTATATAATCAGTTTTTCCCTTTATCAAACACTTTTAACCACTATGTGAAATAAAAAAGAATCTGTGAAGCTGTACTGTGTGGCTGAGACCGCACAATTGACTGTTTCATTTAAAAGATCTTGTCTATTTCAATTTTTAAATTTCTGTATTATTTTTTGAAGGGATTGTGTTTCTTATCTGTTGTATAAACTGTAACAGATAGAATACACATTTCTGAAGGGCCTATAAATAATTGCCCCTGCGCTTAGTGGTCCTATTAGTCTGACTATCAGCATGATTGCCAGTACACATTGAATCTACATGCTTTGTAAAAGTTTGATTGAGTCTTTTGCTTGATCAGAGTATTTCCTTAAATAATAATTTTAACTGTAAATAAATCAATATCTACCCAATGTTCAAAAAAAAAAATCATAATCATAAAGTCATAAACTACACGTGGTTCTCAGTATGTAAGTCATCATGTCCTTCTTAGAGGATGGGTACTACAAACAGATTTCTAAAAATTCTTTCAGCACTTAAGTTTAGGGCTTACTGATCCCCCAAAAGAGGAAGTGTTTGGCACCCCGACCAACAGAAGGACCTTTGGTTTTTGCTTCCTCTGTTAGCTAAATGATCATCTTGGATGCCCTAAAAATCTTGCTTGACCTTATCAGTCAACTTTTTTTTTTTTTTTTTTGGATTCTTCATTAGTCTCCTTACTGTTTGCTCTTTGTAGGTTATTCTGGGCTATTCAGGAAGTGCCACTGGCCCCCCAGATTTCACAGAGTTAAAAAAAAGAAAGAAAGAAAGAAAGAAAGAAAGAAA
>JAOWBL010000024.1:11431670-11453792 GCA_028564865.1 Zenarchopterus dispar | reverse complement strand
ATACATTTCTCATGTTCTGTATACTATTTTTCTTTTTTTCTCCACCATTTTTCATTGGATTGGCATACGACCAGTCAGAGAAATAAAGGATATGATGTAAGCAGGAAAACATCCAGACTAGCGTCAACAAAAGATGTCCAGAATGTTGTGCAGCAGAGTAGAAACGGTGGTGAATGACTTTTATTTTTACTGTAAAAATGTCTTGAGCCAAGATGTTTTTAGTGCTTCTGCAGTCACTTTGGTTACTTTGAATAATTCCTCTTGGACTTCCGTGTATGAGTCACCACAAGCCTGCCTTGTTGTAATTGGTTCAGTACATTCCTGTACCAGTGGAAATGGCTGTGAACAGGAGACCCATTTCATGAGAGAGAATTTTTGTGAAGTGAATGAAAATAGCTGGATAGGCTATTTCATTTAGACAAAGATGTTTACTTACATTTTAAAACTAAGATTTATTTCATACTGATTCAATATATGTGTATTTTTTTAACATTGTAGAAAAAAATTATACTTGTACACATTGGATGAGACTGGTGTTAAAGTGTGAAAATAGCACAGGCACAACACTTATATAAATGTCACCTGTAAATTTGTGTGTGCGCCCCAAAGGGCGTATTACATTTGCATAAAGAGGTATGCATTCTAAATGTGCTCCAAGTGGAATGAAAATCTATTTGTGGTCTGTATCATCATAACACGTAGTTGTATATGTGTGGAGGTCTGCGTCGGGCTGTGGTTATTCATGTCGAGTACACAGCTACGTTACAGACTCTGTTATTCTTCAGCCATGTAAAATTTTGCAACCGTGATTATTGAATACAGCCCCAAATTATGCTTTAGTTCAGATATTTAAGGCGGTTCATTGTAGTTTCTCAAACTCAGTGATCAAATACTGTATTCAATCAAAGGAAGGTGGATATGATTCTGTCCTGGAATATGAATAATTACAGATACTTTGCTATTCCACATTAACATCAGGTTGTATGACCTTTTAATATTATGTGGTTTTGTTTGTTTTGCTTTATTTTATTTATTTCTGTTTGTCACCTGCTCTGTGTATTTACTTAAAAAACAAAATAGGAAGTATTTGATTAGCTACCACTAAGAGTTTACATTTGGTTACAAGATGTGATTGGAATACCTGGCTTTGATATTATTAATTTATTTTACTACTTTTTAATTTAATTTTTTTTTTTTTAGGTGAATACAAGAAGGATGAACTTCTGGAAGCAGCAAGGTAAGTGTATCTGTGGCAGTGAAATAAAGTGTTAAATTAAAGTGAGACAGTTTGACAGGATAATATATTTTTTATAACAGGAGCAATTATTGTGGTAAGTCTACTTTTTGTAGGGCCATGTAAGCATTAAATGCATACAAAAAGTGAATACTTCAAAAATATGTTCTCAGTTGGGCTGCTTCTACACTTCTTGTTTAGATAACTGCATCGTTGTAAAATACTCCTGATGTTAGTTTCTTTGGAACTAATCATCAGCTAAATGTTTTTTTGTTTTGTTTTGGGTTTTTTTGTTTTAATTTTTCTAGATTTCTTTTAATTTGGTAGTATAGCACTTTGCTTAAATTCCCCCCTAATTCTGCGATGCCCTTATTTCCCAACTGCCTGGTGAACACAGAAGAGGTGAGACAACCCAGTCGCATTTAACTGATACTGCTCATCATGTGTTTTCTTGAGAATTCGTAGCCTTAGTTTGCAGTTAAGTGTTTTCATTTAAAAAAGAAAAGCCTTTGGAAATTCATTGTCATTATGGTGTCCTAATATCTTTAAAAAATGCTTGTGAATAATGACTTTGATTGGGTATGTTCAATGACATTGGTCTGCATGTTATTACAGGAGTGGAAATGAAGAAAAGCTGATGGCATTGCTCACACCATTAAACGTCAACTGTCATGCCAGCGATGGTCGCAAGGTAAATTATCCAATTTGTCACACCAGATTACACTGTTCAGACTGTCACATTTTGCACACAATTTTGCAGGGTTGTGAAAAGCTCTTATTGTACTTTAAATAGAGCTGGTGCTACAGGATTTCTGAGTGAGATGTGAAATGAATACCCCTGCAGTGAAATTACTGCTGGATTTTTTAAATTTTATTTTATTTTATTTATTTATTTAGAGGGGTTGCTAATGGAAACCTCATTATTTTGAACAAACTGCTGTTAAACACTGTCCACATGCTGTTGATTGTGTTTCTTAATTACCCATGTCTATATCTACAGCACCATTCTTGAAATCTTATCTGTTTAGTTATATATTAAATCATCTTAACTTTTAACAGTCTCATTAATCTTCCATGGTGGATGCTTGTGTATTATAATATAATGTTGTTATTGGCTGAATAAGCATGAAAAATCATTTACATGTTTTTCTTTTGTTTTTTTTCTAGGACTATAAACATACTACTCATTTTATTTAGGTATAAGAACTGTTCAGACCTATTATCTTATTGGAACCATTTACATTTTTTCCATTCATCCATTAATCACCTTCCCACACAAGCATCCACTACTGTCAGATAACAGGATTTCAGTATCATGTATTCCTTGCAATGTATTCCTTTGTATAACTTTATATTCTTCTGAATTACCAGTAATGCTAGTAGAACTTTTTAGTGTTTAGTAGCGACGTGAATCATAAGTTTCATCACAATACGATATTACTTTGAATGACTCGGTTAGTGGTGCCCAAACTTTTTCTAGTGGGCCCCCCTTTGGTTTAAAGGAACATTTTTTAGCCTTCCACACAAACACGTTTTTTGTTTCGAACCTCCATTACAGTTTGTTTCACGCATCAACGCATCATAATGATGGAGGTCTCAGTTTTTGAACAATTGTACAAATAAAAGTAAGCTGCAGTAAATTACAGATTGCAATAAAATAAACTACAGCCTCTTCTAAATAACAAAACAACAAACCACATTCACAGTGTAATTATTTCAAGTTTAACTCTTTTTATTTATTGTAGAACAGTATTCTTTGCTGTTAGTGTAATTATGTTCAGTGTAACAAGTTTTTTTCTTTTTAGCAATGTCCAAGCATTCATTTTTGCATTCATTCATAGCAGTGCCCCTCACTTTGGGAACCACTGGACTAGGTGATGATTCAATGACAAGATCACAAAATAAGCCATGATACAGAATCTAGTGATCAATATGACACAGTATCAAGGTGGTTGAACATAATCACTTACATTCGCATTAAATTGCAGTTGGTAACTGAATATCATTTGACATTTTTATTTCAGGGTTCATCTAGGCAGTTAAATAGAAAGGAATTTTTAAATTAATTGAAATAAACAAAAGTCCCCTTGATAACATATTGATGAACATGAGTTATATTAATGTCTGATCAATATTTTCATTTTGTATCAATGCTACTGGATTGTTTATCATTACATTAATTGAATTAGATCAGTGGCTTATGACACCTGTACCATATACATGGTCATTCAGTATTTATGGCATCTTTTTGTTCTTCTGTTTTTGAGGCTGTGTGGTACAGAGAGAGACAATCATCTGTCGTCAGTGATCATAAGCATTTAGAACTGAAGTAAACAATTTATGAATTTCATACATTTGAAATCATTTATTCTTATTGCATTGTTTCTTTGTTCTTCTTTCTTTTATTTAACCCCCTTGTCCACCATATTTTACATGAGGACATAATTTAATAGTTTTCATCCAAAAAATATAATCTTGTTTTTGTGAATAACATTCAAAATAATTAATACTAGCTCTTCAATTTCACCAACATCAATTTTCCTTAACTGTAAACTAGAACTGGCATCTGTCTTTTTTTTTAAAATCCAACAGTAGTTTGAGTATTGATGACCAGAGTTTGCATGAGCAAAGCAAAGTCAAGAGTAGATTTGGTCTGGGATTAAAATGGTAAATGACAAATTTGGCTTCTGGGGAGAAGTGTAAACGTTCCGTTCAAAGGGTTTCTTTTGTTTTCCATTCTGTGTTTCATTGACTTAATGGGAGAAGGGAATTGCTGTGAAAACATTCTGTCATTTTGTAATTTGTGTTTCGTTTTGTTTTCCGTGTGACTCTGGCAACATTTGTCGATCAGTCAACCTCACAAAAAATGCTGGTAAGTCGACTTTGATAACGGGCACTTGATTGATGCATTGTTGTGATTTTTTTTGTTTGTTTGTTTTTTTTAAAATTCGTTTTAATTCATCATTTTGTTTGACCAATAAGCTGGCTGTCACTTGTTAATTGCACATCACAGACCTGGGTATACGGGTCACTCATGTATCCTGATGCTCCTCAGGTGTGTGTGTGTGTGTGTGTGTGTGTGTGTGTGTGTGCGTGTGTGCGCACGAGCGGCATGTGATTTAAGAGTGTGTTGGGTTGTCATGGTGAAGACTCATCTTTTTGGATCTGGAGAGCAGCTTAAAATGTTCGCTGCCTGCTTTCTTCAGCGTCTGTCCTCTTCTCTGCACAATCACTCACACTTCTCCAATTTCAATCACCTGCTTGGTCAGTCAGTATCTGATTGAGCATTTAATTTTTTCATTTATTTATTTTTGGTTTTGGATGATGATCACTCATGCATGCTTCAAGGCTTGTCCCACTGCATTTTGTCAAGCAAATCTTGAATTTGTCTCTGTGAAATTTGTGTCTACTTAACATTCCCTGTTGGATCAGTTGGTATGCAACAATGAATGCGCTGCATTTCACCCATCATTCAAATGCTATGCTGTCCTTTATGGTAATAACTTTTGATTGCTTGGGCTATCTCATTCTGAATAATGCATCCAGAATTAGTCATCTCATCAGTTCTTACTTTTGGCTTGACTTGTTACACTTGGCTTTCTTGGTTTAACATTATTGTCACTGCATGAAAATTGAAATTATGTCTTTTTTTTTTTTTTTTTGATAGCTTGATATCAGCTAAATTTTTAAATTTAGAGAGTATGCCACCAAGGTTAAGTTTGCAGCATTGCACCTAGGAGCATTGAATTTTCTTGGCTGAAATTAAGCATTTGATTTATTTTTTTTGTAGCTTGCAGATGTGCTTTTTCAAGCACTGAGTCTGCTTTCTCCAGCTGCAGCTTTACTGCTTCTTATTACAGTTGGGATTCAATAACATGACACTTTATGAAAGTATTCAGTAGTGAAATCTAAATTTTGCTTAAGTGGATGTGTCATTGATTTAACCATGAATTGTGCTGTTATTGTCAACCATGAAAGATTTAAAGGAATAGCAGGTTTTAGTAGTCTGAAAATAAATGAAATCAAATTTGTCACTTTTTTCCACTACTTGACTTATTTTTCTTGAAAATACAAAAGACTAAAGTCCAATTTGTAAAACAAAACTCATCTGTAAATAGATAAATTAAGTAGCTATTGTGTCCCAACTGTTTTTCCTGTCCAGCAATTAGGACTTTAAAACTATTAATAGCACTACTGGATTCTTTTTCCCCTCTAAACTCACTGCATAAAATGCATTTTTAAATCTGCAGTGCTTTGAAATGCAATTCATTTCAGTTATATCAGATAAAAATTGAGTTAGATGAGTAACACAGATGAATTTGCTTGTTGTCATCACTGGGGTCAGGCATAATATTGGTAGCAACTGCATTTTTGTCACTGTATATGCTTACAAACTCTGTTGAACTTGCATCATCAAATCTGCCATTCATCTGCAACTCATCAAGCATAGCCTGTTGTAGCACAATGCTTCTGGCCCTAATCACCTGCTTGCCTCTGTGGTCTTCAGAGGCAGTAGACACTGAGTGCACCCAGATTGCAGGTAGGATAATGAGCTCTCCTCTCTTGCAGTCAACGCCCCTCCACCTGGCTGCTGGCTACAATCGGGTGCGCATTGTTCAGCTCCTTCTCCAACATGGCGCTGATGTCCATGCCAAGGACAAAGGGTGAGTAGACCCTGAAAACAAACCTGCCTTTTAAAAAAATAAATACATAAAGAATGATTCACCTATTATTACTCATGACACTGATGTCATGTCCTCCAGCGGCCTGGTTCCTCTTCACAACGCCTGTTCGTATGGTCACTTTGAAGTCACAGAGCTTCTGCTGAAAGTGAGTCCAGCAGAAAGCATGTCAGATTGTTGTTGCACTTTAAAAGTTTACGGTAACACCAAGGTCAAACTTCAGTATGTTATGTTTAAAAACTGACTGGATACAACTTCCTTGTCGTTGTAATGTACCGGTAATTATTTTGCACTAGTTACACATGTGTTAAAATAGTCCTTCTAATCCAGCAGCAGAGGTGAAGGCTAGTGAAGTATGTGTATTACCATGTTGGTAGTGTAGCAGTGAACTTTTATGTGACACTGACAAAAACCAATGTATGTGTGTTGCTTATTCTGTACATTAGTTGTGATGTGACTGATCTGCATGCTCTCTTTACAGCATGGAGCCTGTGTGAATGCCATGGACTTGTGGCAGTTTACTCCTCTTCATGAAGCAGCATCCAAGAACAGAGTGGAGGTTTGTTCATTGCTGCTGAGCCACGGGGCTGATCCCACCCTGTTGAACTGTCACAGCAAGAGTGCAGTGGACATGGCCCCCACTCCAGAGCTCAAAGAGAGGCTCACCTGTGAGTTCTTGCTTTGCCACTATTGTTCCTCGTGCATTTAATGAGTAGAAAAAGCAGTCATTCATACACTTGCATGGTTTAAACTGATAGGTGCTAGATGTTTGTTCAGATGCTGACAATTCAAAAAGTCAGTATAAGGTTATAAAAAACCAAATCTGTTGGGCTGTCATGCAAATATGTAAATAAATCAGTGCTGAGTTTTCTTGGCATCACTTAAAAATGCATAAAATGGTACTAAACATTAAAATATATGCAGACCAAAAAAAAAAAATGCATAAAATATTCCACCATAATTTTCCATTTACTGCTTTGTCTCTTATGTAGACGAGTTCAAAGGTCACTCACTGCTGCAGGCTGCACGTGAAGCTGACATGGCCAAAGTGAAGAAGACGTTGGCTCTGGAGATCATCGGGTTCAAACATCCTCAGACCAATGAGACGGCTCTGGTCAGAACAAGAACTTTGACAAGATTTTTGACTCAAATTCACTTTCACATTTGTGGGCACCATGTAGATGGAAAACAAAATAATAAGAAATGCAGTGACTGTTTTAAACTTAGGAATTCTAGACTTTTGTCAAAACCTTTACCTGCTCATTCAAATGAAGTTACTAATATTTTACATGCAGTATATGTTTTTTGCACATCACAGATTGACAGATGTTTGGCATTTTTGCACACTTGTCTGATGTTTATTGCAGCACTGTGCTGTGGCATCACCCCACCCGAAGAGGAAGCAGGTGGCTGAACTTTTACTGCGTAAAGGTGCCAACATCAATGAGAAGAATAAAGAGTGAGTCAGCAAAATTCACTTCTTATACTAACTAGGCTGAGCTTTTAGATAAAGTCTTAATTTTTGCCACATTAATTTCTCTTTTTAAAAAAATTGTGCTGAGGCATTGAAAGGAGTAAATAGATTGCTTTCATTTGCGTTTTTGTTGTTGTTGTTGGGGGTTTTTTTTGTTTGTTTGTTTTAAAGAGTGATAAAGCTTTCTTTGTGTGGTGTGTTTTTAGCTTCATGACACCTCTACATGTTGCTGCTGAGAGGGCTCACAATGATATCCTGGAGGTGCTGCAGAAACATGGAGCAAAGGTTTGTTTTCACACTTTAATACTGTTCTGCCAGAAAATTGTAATCCTGAAACACAGAGTTTGTGTCCCTGAAATCTAATTTCTCCCTCTTCTCACTACAGGTCAATGCTGTCGACACACTTGGTCAGACAGCTCTTCACAGAGCAGCGCTGGCTGGTCACATCCAGACATGCAAGCTACTGCTGAGCTATGGAGCAGACCCCTCCATTGTGTCCCTTCAAGGTTTCACTGCTGCTCAGATGGGTAACGAGGCCGTGCAGCAGATTCTGAATGGTGAACACCACCCTTCTTGTTGTAATGTTTAAAGTTTTAGGAGCATTCCATGTTCTTGTCCTTAAAAGAGAATATTTTATGTTCTTTATATGTATTTAAAAAATGCATGTTACATTCTCTTTTGGTATTTTAGTGTTTTGAATTTCTCCTATTTTGCAGAAAATGTTCCCACGCGTAATTCTGATGTGGACTACAGATTTCTAGAAGCTGCTAAAGCTGGTGATCTGGACACAGTGCAAGTAAGTATTACACTGAAATAATTATTGTTTACCTCTGTTATTACAAATGACCATAGACACTCCCATTTAGCATCTCAGATGAACTTCTAATTACCCAAGTCTCGCTGTGTATGGCAGCAACTTTGCACTCCTCAGAACGTGAACTGTCGGGATTTGGAGGGCCGCCACTCCACTCCTCTTCACTTTGCAGCTGGTTACAACCGAGTGGCTGTTGTTGAATACCTGCTTCACCATGGAGCTGATGTTCATGCGAAAGACAAGGGGTGAGTCCTTTTATCACACATTTGAATTTTTGAAGCTAGTACTTTTTTTTCTCTTTTTTTTATTAAAGTCATGTCTGTCAGTTTTGGTTACTTGCTCTAGTGTGATTATTTTCAGTTCTGTTTTTTGTCCCTCAGTGGTCTGGTTCCTCTTCACAACGCATGCTCTTATGGTCACTATGAAGTGGCTGAGCTGTTGGTCAGACACGGCGCTTCAGTCAATGTAGCAGACCTTTGGAAGTTCACTCCACTTCATGAAGCTGCAGCCAAAGGAAAATATGAGATCTGCAAGTTGCTGCTGAAAGTGAGGACCCAGCATCTCATATGTACAGCTTTGACATAATTTATGTGCTTCAGTGGCTGTGGTTATAATAATGAATGTGATGCCATAATGGATCATGTTTGTCTAGAAAGCCACACAGTGTCACATTTTACCAAAACTATTTTTATAATGGTTCACTCGAAGTAATGCTCATTGTTTCAGCACGGAGCAGACCCCACTAAGAAGAACCGTGATGGCAACATTCCTCTGGACATGGTGAAAGATGGAGACACAGACATCCAGGATCTGCTGCGAGGTGATGCTGCCCTGCTGGACGCTGCCAAGAAGGGCTGCCTGGCTCGAGTGCAGAAGCTTTGCTCCCAAGAGAATATCAACTGCAGGGATGCACAGGGTCGCAACTCCACACCGCTCCACCTGGCAGGTAAAAGCAGTGTTGTTGCATTTTCACATTATGTTTTTGTTGTGAATATTAGTGCTAACACACACTGAAAGTACAAGCTGTAAAAATAGAAGCAAAAAACTTATTTAGGGCTGTTATTCAAATGAAATCTAACTTAGCATTTTCAAATTTTGTTCTACTATTTTCATACAAACTGTACATTTTCTATCACTTATTTCTGTTTATTTTTCTCAGCTGGTTATAACAACTTAGAAGTAGCAGAGTATCTGCTGGAGCATGGGGCTGATGTCAATGCCCAGGACAAAGGAGGCCTTATCCCTCTTCATAATGCTGCTTCTTATGGGGTCAGTGTCAGCAGCATAAACACATTCACATTACATATCAAATATTCTGTGGTTAGGATCTATGACTTCAAACGTTTGAAATGGCAGTAAAAAGATCACATGTCAATTGTGAAATGAAATACTGTGTTAGTGGTCTTGCTTTCAGGGACTGTAAATGTGTATAATACCTGTGCCACACTGACTTGTGGTCTTCTATCTTTCTTCCACATAGCATGTGGACATTGCAGCCCTCCTGATTAAGTACAATACGTGTGTGAATGCTACAGACAAGTGGGCTTTTACACCGCTCCATGAGGCGGCCCAGAAAGGTCGCACACAGCTCTGTGCTCTGCTGCTGGCTCATGGAGCTGACCCCACCATGAAAAACCAAGAAGGACAGACTGCTCTGGACCTGGCCACGGTAAGGGCTTATGTTGGATATACACTTTTAAATTTATTGTTCTTTGATTGTCATGTTTTCACTGAAGGCATCAGACTGATCATTGCAGTTGAATATGAAAAGAGGGTGTTCAGTATATTTCTCTTGAAGTAGATGTCATTGTGGTTATTGCAGGCTGATGATATCCGAGCCCTACTGATGGACGCCATGCCCCCAGATGCCCTCCCCAGCTGTTTCAAGCCTCAGGCCACAGTGGTGAGCGCTTCGGTCATCTCCCCTGCCTCCACACCATCCTGTCTGTCAGCTGCCAGCAGCATAGACAATCTAGCTGGTCCGCTCACAGATCTGGCTACCGCTGCCACTTCAGGGGTTTCTGGGGTTGCAGATGGAGCCACCGGCACTGACCGCAAGGAAGGGGAAAGTAAGTTACACGCAGTCATCATGTGAAACACTAGCCAGTTTCTAACAGTAGCTCAGCAAAGATTGTGAGGATATGGAAAAAATGGTGGAGCTCTTGTGGTGAAATTTGTCCTGAAACTTGGATGTGTTGTCTCTTCATAGTGGCAGCACTGGACATGAATATAAGTCAGTTCCTAAAGAGCTTAGGCCTGGAACCCCTGAGGGACATCTTTGAGAGAGAGCAGGTCAGTGACAGTTGGTTTTTGAAAACCACTGTTTTACAAAGAAAAAAATCAAACTTTGCAAGTTATTACTGGTGTGTGTGTGTACTCATGTATTGTTTTCCAGATCACCCTGGATGTGCTGGCAGACATGGGTCATGAAGAACTGAAGGAGATTGGGATTAATGCATATGGCCACCGACATAAGCTTATCAAAGGTGTTGAGAGGCTGCTGGGGGGCCAGCAAGGTAAAGAAACATCCTGGGAGTTTTTATTATATTGATTAAACTCCTTAGGCTGTTTGTTATGATAACATGCATATACAGACTTTTCACTGAACTATTTTCACTGTACAGGTGGGAACCCATACCTGACATTCCATTGTGCCAGCCAGGGCACCATCCTGATAGACCTTTCCCCCGATGACAAAGAGTATCAGTCTGTGGAGGAGGAGGTATTTCAGTATCTAAATTGTCTGCAAACATATTGCTTTTGAAGAGTTGTCTCTTTGTGTACAGTTATATGCGCAGAAATAAGATTGCAAATTTGACATAAAAAAATTTTGAATGAATGAAAAAGGTGTAATTTTTTGTTGCAGCTGCTTTATGTGCCTGGTGAAGCAACAACTGATCATTTACTTCATAAGGAAATCGTGTTTTGTGTGTGTCTCTCAGATGCAGAGCACCATCAGGGAGCACAGAGATGGAGGCAATGCTGGTGGTGTCTTCACCAGATACAACATCATCAAGGTAGTTTGCCTTTTTATTTTTTAGTGGATCCTCATAAAACTGTTTATGACAGCTATTTGACTTGATGTATCCAAATCAGAAATGGTCAATGTAAAGACATGACTCCCATCAACAAATCTCATGTGTCACTTCATACTGCACAGATTCAAAAGGTAGTAAATAAGAAGCTGAGGGAACGTTACACGCACCGGCAGAAGGAGATCGCAGATGAAAACCATAACCATCACAATGAGCGCATGTTGTTTCATGGTAATTACCCACAGTCACAACTTCTATTTGTTTCAGTGTGAGTCAGCACAGTCTGGCTTCATGCAATGTTAGTGTCTCATATGAGTTTTAGATCTGACATCTATTCTTAACTAACTTCTAAATGCATAATTTCCATCAGGTTCTCCATTCATCAATGCCATCATCCACAAAGGCTTTGATGAACGTCATGCCTACATAGGAGGGATGTTTGGAGCTGGCATCTACTTTGCAGAAAACTCCTCAAAGAGCAATCAGTATGTCTACGGTATTGGTGGAGGCACTGGATGTCCAACGCACAAGGACAGATCCTGTTACCTGTGCCACAGGTGATTAGCACTTGGCATGAATCACCACTCCAGTTTCAAACTTAACTAAAGCATTAAATGCATGTTTGCTGGTCTTGTTATGGCATAGTATTATTTGGACACGTGTCTAATATTCTCCTACCATCTCTACTTTCAGGCAAATGCTCTTCTGCCGGGTGACTTTGGGGAAGTCCTTCCTACAGTTCAGTGCCATGAAGATGGCCCATGCTCCTCCGGGACATCATTCAGTAATCGGGCGGCCCAGTGTTAACGGTTTAGCCTATGCTGAGTATGTTATCTACAGAGGAGAGCAGGTAAAAGGACACAAAATATGTTTCCTTTCCTCAATCTATTTTTAAGACCTAATGTTGACAAGAAGACTACTAATGTTTTGCAATGTCTATTCACAGGCCTATCCAGAGTACCTCATCACCTACCAGATCCTTAAACCAGAGAGTGCAGGCCAGTGTGCAGCAGGAGCTGAGCAGAAGTCATAGTTATTGAACATATTTGCATAAGGATTTCATGCTCGTTATATTCTCCTTTGTATTGCAAATGCCTGACCACCTTTTTCATTACCAGACATATTTCCAGTCTCTTGCCCAGTAGAACCCATGGTGACCAGTGCTTCATGAGCAAATATGCTGTACAATACTCTGTTCTTGGCGATGACAGTTATTTTTTGCATCAGTTGCATGTGAACACAGAAGCATGTAAGACCCAATAGCGTGTGTGGGTTAGTACTTCGAATATCGTTCCCATTTACCTCCTCCTCACCTGGCAGGAGGATGCTTGTTGAGATTTTTCCATGAGCATTTATAGTTTGTCACTCTTTGTCACCATGCTTTGTGACTGGAGAACCAGGATCACCTTCCCCCTTCACTAACCTCCTAAATGTTCACAGTCTCACCATGAAAACCTAAAACATATGGAATGCTACTACTACCCCACAAGATTGGGGTTTACGTTGTTTAGACTGGCCTGTGGTAACTGAGATTTTCCATAGTAAACTGTAACACTATCTGACAGGTATCAGTGCGTCAGTGCTCTGCTATGTTTACTTTACAAACACTGAACTTTCATGATTTAATGGTTTTATTCAGGGCTGTGTACGAATAAAGGAGAAAGGGCTCTCTATTTCATCAATGTTACAGTACTGATTTAAACGAGATCATGTGTGCTTAGCAGTGCAATGTAAGGCATCATATTTACATATGATAAAACAGCTGTATAGTAGAAGAATCATACTCTTCACAGTAGAGTCAGTAGATATTGTAATGTGCTTTTGTGATGCGTTACAGCAAGCCCCTTACAGTTGGTGAGGTCATAAAGACGCCCATTCTGTCGCCACAGTCAACAGACATTCACACATAAAGATTTGCACTTTTACATAGAAAGCTATTTAAGTTATTTTGAATTAATATTACACATTTGCAAAAAAGCAAAAAAAAACAAAAACAAAAAACAAAAACATTTGTACAGGTTGTGTAAATGGTTCTGTATTACTGTTGTTTAACTGTATGTTCAAGTTCAAATGTAAATGGGATCTAAATTTTTCTTTCATGCCTTCTAAATCCTCCCATTTAAAAAAATAAATAAATAAAGGTCCCATTAACAGTTCCTTGTTTTGCAGTGTTTGTCAAAAATATACTCTGATCATATCTGGACTCATCTTTTTATATTATTTTTGTAAGGCTATTATGAATTGGCATTTGCCATGATTCTACTTCCCTCCCTCATTCCTTCTGTCCTTGCTGGGATGGCTAATAATAGGGCTTATAAAGACTTTTCCTGTGAGTGATGCAACAGCATGTTGGTAGCCACTGAAGTGCATAGTAAACAAGTTTAGATAAGTTGAGTCACAAGAAGGGAAAAAAGGAAAACGGACAAATAAGTTGGTTTGCCATGACAAATTATCAACTGAAAGAATATATTATTTGGAGAATAAGAATGGTACTTGGAAGATGGCTATGCAAAGGGGAATTTAGTAATTACGTTAAAAAAAAATCAAAACTATTCATCCCTTTCTTGAAGTTCCTCTATCACAAGTCACCAGTTTAAAGAAAATGAACTTAAGGCTTTATATTTTTTTTAATAGCTCCTGGTCTAGATTTAAGAGTAGAAACCACCAATAACAAATGTGCCTCAATACTCTTTAAAATTTTGGCTATAATTTTACAATTTATTTAAGTTAATATGTGATTGTGCGGTAAATTTCAGATATAAAATTAACAAATTAGTTGTTTTTTTTTCAGACTCCAATAAAAACTGCAACTGGGTCACGTGTTTTAACACGTGACCCAGTTGCAGTCAGGTGACTTGTCTGCAGTGAGTTAGCTTCAAATGTTTGTTTTGTTGTGCTGTAGACTTGATTGAGTGGATTATGAGTGACTTTTCTTAATTGTTTAATCGTAGTGGGCAGAATATGCATATCGGTATTTTGTCCTTACGTCGTAGGCATTTAACCCTTTGCGCCATGTGAAGTTGACATATTCATTCGCAGTCATGGTTTGGAGACGTTTTCCTGCTCTGTTTTTACTCATTTGCTTCTCCGAAACATCAGGAGCTCCCTTTGTTGTTACAGTTGATGTAGCGACAGCACAAAGAGATCTTAAACACTTCTGGAGAAGTACTGGTTTCTGGTAGGTTCAACTTAAGTAAGCATCACTTTTTAGGTACTAGAAAGTTACCCTGTCAAAATCAGAAATACCTTAAGATCTCCCTTGGATGATTAAGGCTTTTGCAACAGAAAGACAACACTGAAATCACGTTAAAGAGTCGTAGAAAGCAATGAAGGCAAGTAGAGATCTCCAGTAGTTAACTGAATCACAGCCATCCTGTCTGAATGAGTCCCGCTGTCTGTAGTCCTCCACCACTTCTGTCTCTTCTCCCAGAATGGAAATACTGATAAACTTGTTCATGGTACACCTGAAAACTACAGCCATCGTACTTTACTTGTGCATGTTTAGGTGAGGTGATTGTTCCCACACATGCAACAACATGAAATAAGATGAAGGGTTTATTAGCCTTTGCAATTATGAGGAGTAACTGTTACTACAAGCATGTTTATTTTACATTTCAAAAGCTTTCAGTGATGGCAACTTGTGTCATTTGCTAAATGGCATATTTGTATGTGCAGCCCTCCCCTCCCTCACACCCAGGCCCACCAGTTTGACCTGAGCATGGATCAGCAGCTGAATATGGCTTATGTGGGCTCAGTTCCTCATGGTGGGATCCAGCAAGTCAGGATACACTGGATGTTGGAGCTGGTCACTGCACAGTAAGTCTGTCACCAAGATGAGACCTTTGCAAGATAACTTGTCAGAGGACCACGGCACAATCTGGCTGTCCAAGCTTGTCAAAATATAATCATATAAAGGGGAGGATAAGATTTAGAACAATTTTTTTTCTTTTAGGGATTGTCAGTTGCTGATTTTGTTCTGCACATACTGAACAGATTTTGTTTTTGTAGAGATATCGGAGGAAGAGCCCAGTATAACTTCTCTAAACTTGATCAGCTGATTGAACTCTTATGTGTCAATGGACTTCAACCAGGTACAGTCATACAAATACACCCCTTGTTGTTGACATATTTGTTGTTTCACTGTTACAGTATATTTTACTATCCCAGATGCTTGCCTTAGAAGTCCAACACAAAGGTAATTCAACAATCAAACAGAATTCCAACTGTTAATCAGCACACCCTGACTTTTATTATCAAATAAATACACAGAGACAGATTAAGACCATAAACCAGTTTACATGGGGCCAGATATTTGATGAAATAGCAATTAAAAATTCACATATTAATATAATCTATATTATGTAGTAGTAAAGCAATAATTTAATAGTAGGTTACATAGTAATATTGTCTGAAGGTAAATCATTAACAAAGGATGTAAAGTGTTGTTAGTGTTACCTAAAATCTTATCAGAAAGAGTAGTGTAAGTTAATCCAGTATTATAAGAAAAGAGACAAACCAGAATATCAGATTCGATTTGACAATTCTTTGTTTAGGAAAAGAAATAAAGGTTACAAACTCCAGAGGAGGTCTATTCGTTAGCCTTACCTCCTGTCAGCTAATACACAGAAGTGCAGAGCTCCCAGGTTCAGCCTGAAAGACCTGCCTACTCTGAAAAGCCTCCTCCTTTTATAGTGATACAATGCATGTGTGTCTATGTGCGTGCATGTGGATGTAGACTCTTGTAAATGTGTATTTTTGCAAGGTGTGAAGTCCTCTTCTTTCTTCTTTCTTCTGGATAACAATCCATCCATTTGGTCCTGCAAAACAACCCTTCCTACTTTTATGACCTAGTCATCTGCTTTAGCTCTGATAGGTTTTATTGACCCATCTACAAGGCCTTTCTACTGATCCATTCCTTACTCTTCATGATACCTCTATTATCCTTCCCCCCTCCTGAGGGAAGTGATCCACGTCCAGTCACACATACGACTTCCGGTATGCCAGAGCATTTGTTTAACAGACTAATCTACCCAACAATAATGCCTATTCTAGTGAAGCAGGACACATGTGTATACATATCCTATGAACCAAAATCTAAAAACTATAGAATCAAATAAAAATATCTAGCCAAAATATAAAATCCATTGGCTAGAGTAAAAATATTTATATTAGTCAGCATTAAATTTAATAGTTATGCCTCTGGCAGTATATGTGATTTTCTCCAAGTAAACATGCCACTGTTATCAACACATATCTTAAAAATATATTAAAGGTCAACTACCAAACCCCCACATCCTTGACCAAGTTCTTCATCAGCTGCCACCTTTAAAAAGGTGGCAGCTGATGAAGAAGAAATACTGTAGGTTAAATCTGATTTCTTTTCAGGTTTTGAGCTGATGGGCAGCGTCTCAAACTACTTTACTGACTTTGAGGACAAATTTCAAGTAATCGAGTGGAGAAATCTAGTTTATCTCACTGCCAAGAGGTACATTGGTGAGTGAGCAGTTGTCATTGTTTACTCATGTTTTTTGTTGTTGTTTTTTTTGTTTTGTGTTTTTACTTTTTTTAAAACCTTATACCTCTAGCTCAATGAAAGCGTGAATGTGAAAGAAAATGGTTTTAAAGGAGATATATGTGGACCTGTCAAATCATATCACCATATTTTTTTAATTGTTGAAATTTTATAATTGCATAAAATGCATTTTTTATCGTTGTTCTGTCAAAGGTGGTTTGCATAAGGACCATTCAAGAAATGTAACATCACAAAATGGTCTTTTGTTTAAAATCATCATTTCTCACTTCAAATTTCAGATAAATATGGCCTGGGAAGTGTTTCTCAGTGGAACTTTGAAACATGGAATGAGCCCAACAACCATGATTTTGATAATGTCAGCATGTCAATTCAAGGTAAACGCAAAATATATTTGACACATCAATGACATATAACTTTTTAAGATTGAAGTTGTTGTCAATTCACACTCTGAATAGGCAAGTTAAATGAAGTTTATGAGGTGAGAGTTTGAACCTGAAAATGCCAAACCTGTTCAGTGTACCTCTGAGCTTTTTTCATGTTTTCATGAAAAATGTGTTACAGATTTTTGTATTTATCACCAGAGAACATCGTCATTGCACAATTGTGGCCACTTTTCTGTTAGTGTGATTAACTTTTCTTCAAAAGGGTTTCTAAACTACTATGATGCCTGTTCGGAGGGGCTGCGTGCTGCCAGCAGTCTTCTCAGGTTTGGAGGTCCAGGAGACTCATGTCATTCACCACCACACTCCCCATACTGCTGGGCCATGCTGCAGCACTGCTACAATGGCACCAACTACTTCACTGGTGAGACGGGCGTCAGGATTGATTACATCGCTCTGCACAAGAAGGTTGGTTTCTCTGGAGAGAACTAATACTGTCATGCTCAAGAGATTGGGATTTTCCTTTCTTGTCAAAAGCAACGTTTGCAGCTGCAAAGACACCTCAAGATTTTTTTTTTGTTTGTTTTTGCTGCTGCAATGAGGATGTTTTGCACTGCACATATTTTCAAAAGATGGCAATAGGCTTTTCACTTTCAATTCATGCTCAGTACTCACCAGTGTTCATTTGTATTTTGTTTTAGAGAGGGAAATGAAGTACACAGTGGAAGCATGGTTTGTTTGTTATGTAACCTGAAAAAGGAGAGGATCGTGGTAGCATGCCGCAGATTGAGAGCCTCTGCAGCTCTTACAAGTGGATTTTTCTTTTGTAGGGTGGAGGCTTCTCCTTACCCATCCTCCAACAGGAGATCCAGACAGTTGGTGAGGTCCAGGAGCGTTTCCCTAGGTTCAGCAGCCTCCCTGTTTACAACGATGAGGCTGACCCTCTTGTGGGGTGGTCCAGGCCTCAAGAGTGGAGAGCTGATGTGACCTACGCTGCAATGGTGGTAAAGGTCAGGGAAGAAGCGTTAAAGCTGTGCATGAACTGATAATCATTATAAATTCTATTAGGAGGGCTGTATTAAATTCATGTCACTGTAGAGAGAGAAAAGAAATGTGTTTGTGTAGGACTTAATGTGTTATGTGAGTGGGTTGTGCACATAAGGGTGGTACTCAAATATTGAAACATTATTCCTTTAGATTAAACTTAACCTGTCCCACTCTCCAAACAGGTAATAAAGCAGCACCAGGATCTGCTACTGGCAAACCCAAACAACACCATCAACTACACCTTGCTGAGCAACGACAATGCTTTTCTAAGCTATCACCCACACCCTTTCACCCAGCGTACACTGACTGCCCGCTTCCAAGTCAACAACACCCATCCGCCTCATATCCAGCTCATCAGGAAGCCTGTCCTCACCATCATGGGCCTTCTGGCTTTGCTAGGTGACAGCTTATCTACACTTGAGCCCTCCTGATTGTTATAGCTCAGAAGAACAGAATGACACTTTTTACCTTGTGTGAGTGACCACTGAAGTAGCTATTCTGTATGTGTTTCCAATTTGAGGAGAGACCCAGGTTCTGGCTGAGGTTCTGAATTCAGCAGGAGGTCATAACAGCACGCTGGGTGTTCTCGCTAGCAGGCACAAGCCGTTGATGCCAGGCGGCTCGGACAGCTGGCAGGCAACTGTGCTGCTCTACAACAGTGACGATAACATCACCTCGAACATTACTGATGATGTTACAGTGACAGTGAAAGGACTGGCTCAACACAAGGGTACGTTTAAGAAAACATTAATTAATGATCAATGCTTTTGTTTGTAGATCCTGGTGCTGCTTTATTACCTGTTTGGTTTCTTAATTTAAACTCAACACCATATCTGTTTATTTTTTCCAGGTCTCATGTATGTGACATATTATATGGACAATAATGTAACTAACCCACACAAGCTGTGGAGGAGCATGAGCAGCCCCGACTACCCCACAGCAGAGCAGTTCAGGCATCTCAGGAGTGTAGAGGTAACATGCTTAGGCAAAATTTTGTGTTTTAGTTTTTCAAACCATGAATAATTTATATTTTTTATATGAATATGCACATGTCGTTCAGAATTTTGTGTATGAAATCATTTTTAAATTAGCTGTTTGGAGATTTTTCACCACAAGTAGCATTTCAGACAGCGGCGTCCATGTTTAAAAGAAGCCCTTAACCATCATAACAACAAATCTGAGGCCTTTCAAATCAAGCTTTATTGACCTAACTCAAATACACCTAATGCCTTTAATTAACTTTTATCAAATGTTTCAACTAAGAGTAACTGTTGACAGACAAGATTGTCAACTGTAATTTAAGAGATTGGTGGAGGCACATGACTACAACTCAGTAATTCTTCATTTTTGTTGATATGGTGTTCATGCTCTCGGGTGATTAGTCAGCACTTGGTGGCAGCAAAACACTAAAAAACCCATCACTGTAAAAACAAATGAAGCAAACACACAAGTAAAATCTAAATTATTTTAGAAATGATCTTTCTGATGGATACACACCCTGAATATACAGTCATGTGAAAAGGAAAGTGGACTCTTAATTTCTAAGGTTTAACATAATGAGACTTTTTTTTTTTTTTTAAAGACATATCCATCAAAGTCTTAATGTTCTTGTTGACACTACAATTAAGAGTGTATCAGCCATGTGCGGCTAATCAAGTGCGATTGATTAAATGATCTCCAAATGAGCATCTTTATAAAAGCAGAAGTTTTGCTTTACTTCTCTGGAGCATTCAGTGGTCTGTTAACACAACACCAAAGGGGCAAGACATCAGCAATGGTTTTAGATAAATAGTTTTTTTGCTGCCCTCGTTAATGTAAGGCTGTTTCCAAACAATTTGGAGTGCATTATTCTACAGCAAGAAAGATTAAAAATATTGAAGACAGGGTGCCAATCTTCCCTGAGGTGGACTACCCAGCAAGTTCACCCCAAGGCCAGGAAACAATGTTGAAAAACAAAAAAAGGAAAAAAAAAGAAAAAATCCTAAGACCTAAACATCAGAATCTACAGGGCTCAGTGGTTAAGTATTAAAGTTCATGAGAGTACAAGGAGAAACAGGCTGCACAAGTATGGCTTATTTGCACAGATTACCAGGAGAAAGCTTCTTTTCTCTAAGAAGAGCATGGCAGTACAGCTTAGGTTTGCAAAGTTGCATCTGAAAAAAAAAACACCTTACTATTTCTGAAACAACATCCTTAGAAGAGAGAAGATGTTTGGTCACAATGCACAGCTCCATGTCTGTCAAACACATAATATCATCACAAACACCTCATACTATCTATCAAGCACAGTTGTGGAGAAATGATGATTTGGGCTTGTGTTGCAACCACAGGGCCAGGGAGCCTTTCAGTCCTTCGGTTAAGTGTGAACTCCTCTGTACACCAATTGTAAGGTTATCTTTACCACAGCTAAAGTTTTGATAAAGCTGGGCTCTGCTGTAGCACCATATTATAAGTATATTTGTAATATACATTGTTTTATGACTGATGATGTATCATGATGTCAGGACCCTCATGTTGATGGACCATGGAAGGTTCCTGCAGGTGACATCCTGACTTTAAGATTGAAATTGCCAGTCCCTTCTGTCCTGCTCATCCATGTTTGTGCCCAGCCCAAGGCAGCGCCAGACCAGGTCAGTGCCAGCTATTAATAAATTGTGATGTATTTGTCATCTTTACTACAAACATGCACACTCAGGACATTTTAAAAAACTTCTAGAAATATAGACACCATGCTTTCATGCTTATGCAAGCATTTCAGCTTGTTTCATATAAATAATTTTATTTCTTCAGCAGTGGGCATATTCAGTGTTTTGGGTCTATGCTGCCATTTTAGTTATTAAAGCAAAGAACCAGAGTCATTCTTACATAAAAATATTTTACATCTGATTAGGTCAATGGGCTACGCTTCATCAGGATCACCAAAGGCCAAGTACTTATTGTCTGGTCTGACCACTGTGTTGATTCAAGGTCAGTTAATATTTAACACGCTTCTCTATTTGAAACTTTTATTCTGACTTCACTTCTGATTCACTTTGTATTATCATGTCAGTCAAAGAAGAGCTCAAGTTTCATCATCCAATGAAGGCTGCAGTTGCATTAACAAAAGCATCAAACCGTTCATCTATTACTTTGTTTTCAGCAGATGCCTCACAACTTTTGAAGTGGAATTCTCTATGGACAACAAAGAATTTAACAGAATTAATACCCAGGACACCATTTTTACTTCTTATGTATATTCACCAGGTAAGAAATTACTGAAACAATAACTAAAGTCACAGCAGTGAGCACAAACTTTGCCTTTCTTAATGTTTGAGATTTGTACTCTATTGTCATACAGCTGACTCCATACTTTGAACTGTGTTTGTAGTGGACCAGGAGGTATGCGGTCTGTACAGAGTTCGAGCTGTGGACTACTGGGGGAGGCCTGGGTCATACTCACTTCCTGAGAAATATTCAGAAAAAGTCTAGAGCCATTCAAAACATTCCTGTTACCTTTACAAAGTGTTTAGTGGAACATAAATGTATTTTATGCACATAAATCTGTACACTAAGGGTTGCAAGGTTTTTCCTTGTTTCATACTGTTAAGTTCAAAATAAAGTTGTTTTTTTTATTCACCAGACAGTAAAGTTAGATGAGAAATGTTAAGTTGGCCGTCTTAAGTTTGTGAAAAGATGGACATTTTAAGTTTTTTTTGACAAATTTTATTGTCACCATAAGACCGATACAGTGCAGATGTCACCCATGTGACCAAAATGTACAGTTAATTATATCATCACATTAATCCAACCAGCAACAGTTTTCATTGGACTTGCCATTGAATTCAGTGTCACAGTTTTACATGACATCTTTTGTTGAATTATTCTGATTATCTTCTGTGACATAAAAAAATAGCACATTTTTAATTCTCTGAGAAAAGTATATC
>JAOWBL010000024.1:11398496-11418105 GCA_028564865.1 Zenarchopterus dispar | reverse complement strand
GAGGGAACAGAGAAGACAGAAAGGAGAGCAGAGAGAGGTACATGCTATGGGAGAGAGAAAACAACAGTTAATGACATACAGCAGTAACAAATACATGCATGGGGAGTGAAAAGAGGTGGGTGGGGTAGAAATTCTACAGTCACACTTCTCACAAAGCTGCAGGACTGGAGCGGTTTGGATCAAGAGCTGATGGCCAAGTCCTGATTGATTTTTGTAGAATTGATTATCATTGAAAATTATCCATCTTTGTCTGGTGCTCTCCCACCTCTGAATTGAGTGGGTGAAACAGAATCCTTTCTCCTCCATTAATAACCAGTGGACCACCTGCACCACTCTTTGATGTGTGGTCTCTGTGCCCGCACCTCCTCCTGCAGCCGAGTGTCATGATAGTTGCTATCTCATATAAAACTCTGGTCCAGTAATGCCAGGATCATGTTTATTTTTTTTCCAAGTGCTTCAAGTTATTAATAACTTGGGATTTGCTTCTGTCGATACCTCAGCTGAGCAATTCAGTCACTTTATTATAGATGACTGCTTCACTGTCAACAGTGCAGAAAAGCCTCTTCCTATGTGTGAGCAAACAACAGCAGTAATTTTCTCATTTGTTTCCTTTTACTTTAGAAATTTTCTAAATGATAATAAAAAAAAAAAGAAAGAAATTTTCTAAATGAGCACTTAAATAGTGTCTGTTGTCCTGCGATGTGTCACACACCAGTTTTTTATTACCACACTGTCCAGTCACAACACACTCAAAGCTCTGCTGTGATTCAGACACTACTTATTTAAAAGGATTTTTGTCATTTATACCAGAAGGTCTGGCAGGACACAAGTTATGATTACTTTGGTATTTTGGACACATTCACACACTTGGCACTTAATTTGAAGCTCCACCGTCTGAAAGAAGTAATACTACGCATTATCATTTAAAAACAGGGGGGAACAAACATGCATTATAACCATATGGTAATAAATGACAGTTTGGGTGGAAAAGTAAATACTTGGTGTTCTTTAATACTTTTTTCTTTTTTAAAAAAATTTTATTGTGATCACTTATCTGCCAATACTTTGCTCTTTGTTTCTTTGTCCTTGTCGCTGAATTGTCCTTGTCATCAGTACTGTCAGTTTCCTTAACTTGTTGAATATGACTGGGTAGATATTGTCCTTTGTGCTGGTTTGATCACTTCAGTCCTGTAAAGCTGCTCTAGCTTCATCTGGGCAGACTTTAAATATTCTTACAGATCATTTTAATCAGGTGGTAGATTGTAGAAGAAGGGAAATATCTTACATATTTGTATTTAGTCTTTATTTTAAATCTGTCTTGTCTTTATTCCCATAGTAAATGTGGCTCTTTCCCCCCTGAGAGCTGCCTGTTCAGCCTAATCGGCAATGTTGGAGCCTTCATGGGTAAGTCCTCCTGTCATCTTTACTGCTTTGACTCTACCAGCTGGGGGGTGTCGATGTTGATGAACATCACCAAACTGAAAAGTTGGACAACTGTCAAAATACAACTTTATAAGAACTGAGACTAAAAATGGCAGAACTTTGACATTTAACGCTAATTTTGTAACTGTGTCACTTGTACTCTGCAATGAACTTTATAAAAGAGTAAAGGCTTAATAGATGATGGCAGCACAGCTACCCATAATACATTTGAATCTGCATTCACATGGTCTTGTGAAATAATTTATAGATCCCTAATAAAGTAATACAAAGTTATAGATCACTAATGTGAAAACAAATTTAGTCATGGCGATTTAAAGCAAGTGAGGGGCAGTGGAGGATGTTTTCATTGCAGCAAGACAGTGTCCACACTTTTGTACTAAGCTGTGATGTGGGTTAAGCAGCTGTTCAAAAACATCTTTTACAAAAATTGCGCATGTGCATTTGCACACTTGTTTGTTCATTCTCCTAAAGGTAACATAGTTGAGGTGCTGCTTTTTTCTGCATGTTACCCACATACATCCGCCAGTAGCCTCCAGGAGTGGCAGCTTAATGATCAATAATGAATGCAGCTTTCCTTTCACCACCCCCACATGCACCTTCCATGGCCTTCCCCTATTACTCATTCATGTTGTGTTTAATCACCACTAACGTCTGCCCTAATTTTTCCTCCTTGTTCTTAATTTCCTCTCCCATGCTGATGTTCACTATCATTTCACGTTTCCCTTTTTTCCCCCAGCCCTCATTATCTTGTCCTTGCACTTGTAAATCTGCATTGCTTCTTTAGTTCTCAAATGTTGCAGCCTATGGATCAGAGATTCAGATCCTTAACTCTTATTTGTTTTATTTACTGTCTTGGTAAAGATAATCAGTCATTTCCTGTTTGTCAACAAACAGTACGTTTACTATTCTAGTACTGATGCAATGTTGGCCAAGAAAATTTGCTCTTGCAGCTTTCACAATTTCACAATAATTTCAGCCAGTGAGAGGACATTTCTGCAGAAAATATCTTTCTGTAATGCTGTACATGTGTGATAAGCAACTGTGGGAAAATTAGAGCAAATTGTCCAGGGGAGAAGCTGCTACTTGTGTGTCTTGAATTCATTTTATTTAATCAAAATAGCTTTGTAGATCATAAAGAATGTTGTACTTAATGGCTCTTGAAGCTAAAGTGAATTCATCAAATATTGCTTTTTGGCCATTCTATATAGCAATACCACTTCTGACCACATGAGGGCATATAGCACATCTGATAAAAGAGCCACTGAAAATGCTGTGCTCATGAGTGGGCATGGTCCAAACCCAACCATCTTGTTGCGGCTCATGTGGAACTAAGATTTGTTGCAGTTCCTCGACTGACCACTGGAGGCTGGCAATAAACGCAATTCAACCTCCATTGACTCCCATGTTCAAATGTCCAACTTAATGGCAGAAGTAAACAGCCTGGTTCAAAAAACAGTTTTGGTCTCAATTGTTTAATGTCATACCCATGACAACTCTGAGAGGGGTGAATTTTATTTTTTTTGCACCCTCACAAGGAGAATTTTTATAAAAAAAACTAAATATATTTCTAGTATGACTGACAGTCAGCTAAGCCTATGGCTAATCTCTATCACTTCCTCATCCATAATCGTCATGCTACCCCGCTAAGTGAAGTAACCAGCTGTTTGCATTAATCCAGCATGGACTAAATGTACCAGTAATTATTTATTTCCCTGCCAAGAAAATGTTAAACAGTATATTCTGCTGGCAGCTCTTGAGATATTTTGGATATTAAAGGATCTGGTCGACAAAGCTAACTTTGACATATGAGGACGTGTCCCCAGAGCGACATGACTGCGCCTCGTACAAAGAAAAATGGGCTTTAAAATCGCTCTTCAGAAACCAGTGACCTAATGCATTGTCCATTGTTTTTACACTATGGGATGGTGCAGCATGTCTTGTGATACCACTTTGTCTTACTAGAGGTGGTCTTCATGGTGTCTCAGACCAGGTGATGATGCATGAACTTTCTTGTTATGTGCCATCCCCATGTAGCCAGAGGTGGCATTACAAAGAGCATCTTCAAGGCCTGTAATGTATCGCAGTCTTATCTCATTATTTCAGTAATAAAGTCAAAATGCAAATATTTTCTCCCATAGTGGTGATGGTGTGCTTTCTGCGCTACGCCCAGGTGATTGAGCACAGCCACCGATGCTGGGTGAACACCAGTGCTCTGGTATCAGGCTGCATCAATGCCATTGGTTTGGTGATGGTGGGCAACTTTCAGGTACATATTTAACAATAATTGCACATTATCCCTAGTATTTTAACTCTGCAACTACTGGTCATATGTGTAAAATCATGAAGAACTTTTCAAGCTTCCCTCCTGGGTGGATGTTTTCATCTCACAGGTGGACCATGCCAAATCTCTTCACTACGTTGGTGCTGGTGTTGCATTTCCAGCAGGGCTACTGTTCGTGTGCCTGCAGTGTGTGCTCACCTACCGAGTGGCTGTGACCACCCTTGACTACTGGATGGCCCATTTCCGGGTGGCTCTGGCACTGGGAGCCATGATTTCCCTTGTCCTCAGTATCCAATGTTTCTGTTTTTATTAAACATTCGTCTCATTGTCACTACTAATGATTTCAAGACTTTGCACTCCATGACTACCACTCTTTCTTATCACTTTCATCTGATCATAATTTGATATAACATCTGGTTCCCTTTTGGGCTAGCTGCTTGTGACATCTCTTGTCTCATCTTAACGTTCGTGTGCCACTGTAGGAGGAAGGGAAGGGGTTAATGTTGATCTGTCAGAGAAGGTTGTCTTCCTTAACTGGTCTTCCTCCCAGGTGGCATCTTCTTCATCCATGAGAGTTTCATCCTTCAGCACGCTGCGGCCATTTGTGAATGGGTCTTCACCGTGGTCATCCTGGTCTACTACGGTACTTTCACTTATGAGTTTGGCACTGTCACCACCGAGACCATGATGGCGGGCCTACAGCAAAGCCATCACATATCAGGCATCATCATGGCCCCCAGCTCTCGCAACTCCACACTGGGTGGTACAACAAAGGGTCTCAAGTCCCCCGGAGGAAGCAGCACATCCACACATCTCAACTGCACCCAAGAGAGCACAGCGATGTTGTAGCTCTACATCACAGCCCAAAGGAGCAGTCTCTGCAGAGGTGCTTCATGAGCTCCCACAGGAAGGCAGGATGACAGAGTCAGCATGAGGAAGAAGATGGCAACTTCCATCTTTAAGCAAGGCCAGGTGTTTCCATAGAAAAGTCTGTACAAGCTTTTTTTTTTTTTTTTTTTTTTTTAAATATGGTCATTGTTATAGGAAGGAAGGTTGAATGTATGGAGCTGGAACCATGAATGTTCTTCAGTACACTTGATATGGGCAAATCTGCATGAGAGCAGGGCATTTCCTAAATGGAAATGCCTTTTTTGTTTGTTTGTTTTAGTTTTATGTTTGTTTTTAAACTACTGTCACTCTTCATGAAGAGAACTCCTCAAACCCACACATTTACCCATACTTTTTTCCTCACCTCTTTGCAACTCTCCTGCCCAGATGCCCTGAGTGTCCCACCTGTTTTTGCCCCTTTCAGCTTATTTCTGCACGGCACATGAATGGAATAGTGAAGAAAACTTTTTGTTGGATCTTTTTTTTTTTGCATAGGACATGGTAAACAGAAAAAGTGAATAGTCAAATTATGACTTAATGGCTGTAAGCATACAGTCTTTGTAATCAACCAGGAATAAACTGTCTGAAGGATAATGTCAAATCACTAGATTCACCCAACGGTTTTGATACATTGCACTGATAATTAAAACTAAACATTTTAAAAGATTTCACAATATATATAGGTCAGTCTCATAATTTCTGTTGCTATGAGTTTTTTTTTTTTTTTTTAAACTGAGGATCAAATCTGGCATGCCTTTTGATCCACAGTTTCTGTGACATTTGTTCTTTTTTGTCATTGATCTCATGTCTGATGCAATAACTGCCATCAATCATCCAAACGTTTATGAATGATGCCTTTTGTCAGTGTTGGAGTAGAGCACAAGATTCTTTGGGAAGTAAAACTATAATCTGAGTAACATAATTACTAACATAGTTCTCGTCCACACTGAACTGATTCCAGGCTGGACCCTCGGAAGCCTTGTTTAACTTTAGAGAAGAGCTTTTCTATTTAGTACGAAGTTTATGTGTCACCTTTTTAAGAAGTTATAAGTTCACAGGCTAAACGGTTTCACAAGATGCTACCATATAGTTTGTAGAATGACCAAGTGTCGTATATTGGAAGATTATTTAAAAAACAAATGTAATTTGTTGTAGTCATGTTCTTTTATAGATGACTTCTGCCACTGGTGAACATCAGACTGCCACAAAGCTACACTGCTCAAACCCTACCAACAAAACTCAATTTTACTTTACTCAGACTGAGACACTACGGTTGTCCTTCAGAAAGCACATATCCAAACAGTATTCTGAGTTCTGCACAGACTTTAATTTTGTTTTAAACAGTCAGTGACACAGGATGCCAGCAATACAGTTTTAAAGGTCACATCTCCTACCTCTTACACGTCTATGGGTGTGACGTTAAAAGATGAGAGCTGCAGTTTTTTGTCCCCAACCCCCACCCCATTGCACTCTGGTTTGAGGGTTCAAGTATTTCTTTGATGGTGGTTCAGCAGTCCACAGCTCTGATGAAGTGTCAGAAGATCAGTGTTCACGGGGCTGTGGATATGCTGTTGCATAAACAGCATGATCATGTAGCAGTTTTTGTTGCCGTCTGTGCAAATTATTTCATGTTTGTTTTTTTTTTGTGACAGCAGAGATCCTCAATTATTCTGCACTTTGCCAAAAACAAATGACTAGGATTCAATGACATTTTTCTTTTGTGTTTTTGCCTATCAGAAGTAGGTGAGTGTATTGGTGCACTGTTTCTGCCTTATTCCTCTTAATTTGCCAGATTTCTCTTATGTTACTAAACTTGTTTTTCTGTAGCATGTTTATTTGTTTTGTTTTGAGTATACTGTAAGAGTTGGTTCTGACTCCAACTGGCAGCTCGTGTAAACCCTCACATCAGGGTTGAAACAGCTTTGTTACCATTCAGATTTTACTCCGAACACCAAATATATAACTTTTTTTGTTTGTTTGGTAGTCCAAATGCACTTCAGTAAGATGTTCTACAGGTTTGTTGGTGGGAGAAACTATATTTCAAAAGGCTGCCTGACCTGTTTGTGTCTGAACAACAAATTCAGGCATCTATAAAATGTTCTGCTTGTTATGTTTGAATCTGAAATGTTATAGAAACATAAAGATGACTGAGAAACTCTTCTAATCAACACAAATAATTTTGTTTCCTTTTTATAAATTATGTACATATGTATGATTTGTCTATCATTTAGCCATTTTCTTTTGACAGAGATTTATATTCAAATCTGAAATAAAGTGATAAATTATTAGATGGTTTTCACTGACTTCTTCAGATGCTGAATTTTATTTGTTTGAACGATAAAATAACTCACTGAATGCAAAAAGGTTTTTTTTTTTTTTTTTAAATTTTTCTATTAATGGAACACAATCATACCACTTCATTTTTTTTCTTTTTCTATTAGCAAACAGCAGTATCTGGAGGAAAACCCAAATATTGAGAAAACACAGGCTGCAACTGTCACTGTAAGTCGGTAATTTTAAACTTTTGAGTGTTTTTATCAAAAGCAGCTTGTTTTAAAAATGCCAGAGAGAGGAGATGGGTTGTACACAAGCGCATTGTAGAGCATAAACCCAATATTATTCTTTAACAATTTGAGAGAGCTTTTCCCAACTACTTCTGGAAGCAGAATAATCAGCTAATAGATAAGACCCAAGAGCTTAAACCCTTTCTAATGGACAATCAGTGAAATGTGTGTACACACATAAAAACATGTCGGGGAATGGAAGTGGATTAATGTGCTACTTATTGACTTTCTTTTGAATTTGTTCATTTTAGTTTATAGTCCCAAAGTGAACTCCAAAGCTTCCTTTGTTGTTTAAAAATAAATGCAAGTTGACATTTGTTTCTACAGTGAAGTCAACGACCACTTGATTTTTACTGAACATACTGATACAAAATTAAGTAGGGAACCAATATCCATTTACTTTAACAAAAGTATTTAAGCAAATTCATTTTTACTTCCCAATAACTTAAGCACAATGAAGTGGTTGTGTACTTTTAGATCTCAAATTTAAATAATAGAATTGTATCCATATTACTAGATTTATAAGTTAATTTTACATAAAAATGGAAAAAGGATTTTATGTTCAGTGATCATGCTGCTTGTGCTGTATTCACAGGAGACAAATAAGGATAAACAGGAAAGTCCACCATTACTCCAACTGGAGTCAGCATCATTACAAGATGATGGAGGTATAATAATCAGATTAAGATTGAGTTAAATTATTTTCACTGAGCCATATTTCTGAAATTTATTTTATTTAGTGCAGCTATGTTTATTTTAACTAGATGATGTTCTCAGCCCACAGGGCTCTAGTTGAATTATGTGTACATGGTTCCATGCAGGCCCTCCAGTAGTTGCTCAGTTTGCTTTTTTCTCTCCTAAAGGACAGAAAAATGAAAGTAGTTAGATGTTGAGACTAAATAAATCTGACAGATATTTCCACACTCACCTTATCCTTTTTAAACTCTTCGTACTCTGGGTTGTCAGTGGGAAGCTCAAATCGACAGAGAGGGCAGGAGTTGGTCTAGGAGCGTGACAAAAACTTCAGAAGGATTTCTGAATATTTTCCTAAAATTTTGAAATGCGTGATATTTACCCTGCGCAACCACGGCAGGATGCATCCGGTGTGAAAATGATGTTTACAGGGCATCTCTATAACTTTCTGTCTCTTCTCAAACTCCAGAAGACAGACAAGACATGTGAGACCTTCGCCTGTGAGAACAAAGAGCTGAATTAAGTCTCATCTGATAAAATTAATTTTTCTGCTCTGAGATGTGATCTGTTCAGAGCGGGGTACCTGCTTGCTCTGGGGAGATGACCACCATTGGGAGGTTTTCAACTGCAATTTTGGCCGCTGGAGGTGGAAGCCGCTGGGCCCAGTCTGATAATTCCAAAGCTACGGTGTCATACAAGTTCAAACCTCGCATCAAAGTCCTGCACAGAAAGACCAGAGTGACTGAGATGAAATCAAATAAAGGCAGCGAGCTGTTTCACCATCCTTCAGGTGTGTTGGGTCTGACCTGGCCAGCTCAAGCAGCGCATTCTGAAAATATTGTTCTTCAGAGTTGGTTGGCTCACAGTTGTGCTCGTCAAAATATGATGCCATGTTGTCCTGCAAATGCTTCTCTCCTTCCTTCAAAGTACCTGCCATTGGATGATGAATAGTCACTGGTTAGTCACAGAAGTTAAACAGTTTAGTTTTTTTCTCCAAACATACAAATACAGTGCATTAGCCAAAATAACAAACTCAGACTCAGACCACTGGAGCTTTTTCCAGTCCTCTGTAGTCCTATCTTTATGCTTTCAAGAAAACAAACGCCCTTTTACTCCAAGAAGCCTTATAAATAAGTAGTTTCATTTAGGTATAACAGCTTGTTGTGGAAATTAATTTAAAATTACACTTAAATACTGAAGTGCGCTCCGCTGTTGATTTTTCTTCTGCTGGATTGAATCGAAGATTTAAATAATTTCAAGCAACTCAAGACTTGTTGACTATATTTTGTTCGTGAAAACGATATTTACATGTTTAATAAAGTGTGTCACACTGTTAACCCCCTTTCTTAGCCGTTTCATTTGTTTACTGCAGAGAAATAAAAACAAATAAAATCTCCATGATCGCACCATGAGCCTCCAAACATGACTGACGTTGAAATGAAATTCAAACCATTTGAATCACTCATTAAAAAAATAGTTCAGGAATAAAACTAAATCAGTCTAAACCCAAATAAATACATGTTAAAGTAACTTACTGAGTTGGTGAACCAGGGCAAAAGTTCGGCTGAGAACAGCGTAATATGGTGGTATAAATATATATATATATAGAGATATTTATATATATTCATATATGATGGAGCGTTAAAATCCGTGGATGTTAAAAGTCAAATGAATTATCTTTTTTAAGCGAAAGCAAACATTCAAGACCGAAAATCTAGAAACTAATTCTTCCGTGTTTTCCTCTTTATAACGTGTGATACTCTGCCCAATCACAGCCGGAGAACGCTCTTCTTCGGCTACCCAGGATGGCAAACGAAAGCGTTGCACTACCGCCACCAGGTGGTGAACTTGATGCCACGCTGTCACAGCCATGCTAAATATGTGCTCACTGTTGTTTCTGTGAGCAATTATTAACTTAGTATTTTCTCAAAAAGTTTGACATGTCTCTGATCATTCTGAGAGGTAGGGTACATTCAAACAATAAGATTGATTCTTTGTTTCACAACAAGGTGGTGCTATGAGCATGGTCAATAATAATCTCTTGGGGTGGAACTCTGATAACAGAAAATCTGAGGTCTCTTGGACAATGCAAACGTAATAAAAAAAATCATGTTTCCTGTTGCCAACAGGTGGTGCTACAACTTTTCCTGAATATTGCACTGCAGATGTGTTCAGATTTGGACGGTAAACATGTGCAGCAAATTTGGACGAGATTAAACAATGTACAGCTGAGATACAGTCGTAATGAGTGAGGTGTAGGGGGGGGGGGGGGGGGGGGGGGGGGGGGGGGGGGGGGGGGTTGGGGGGGGGGGGGGGGGTTGAGGAACATTAACACAGGAGAGGAGCTGACCCGATTAGCCAAATGGCAGCACCAGGGAGAGTGAGATGCAGGAGTGGTTAAAAAGATGTGTGTGGGAGGGAGTGCAAGATTGGAGAGTGGAGCTGGCTGGTTGTTACAAGGCTGAGGTCCAGCTAGTAAACTCTTGTGTGCTCAGTGGGTTCTGGTGGGAGGGTGCTGATCTCAGCTGTTTGGGGCTGCTGGTAGCGAAGGTAGTGTGTGATGGTACAGGGCCGGGTCACTGTGTAGGTATAGTGTCAGACAGAAAGGGATCATTGGGAGCACTTCAGTTTCCTCTCCAGTGAAGAAGGGGGTCTCTGGTTGTTCATGGAGATGTTCTGTGGTGCTGGACCAGCACCTATACCAAAGTAAGGGACTCTTGTTGGCTGGACTGGCACCAAAGCTAAGTCCCCAGGGGGCGGTGGTGGAGGTGGGGTGGCCCCTTGGGATAGTTAAGTGTTTTTAACTTCATTTATTATATGTGAGATGGGAGTGATAGTGTAGTTGGGTTTTAAAGATTAGCCAGAGTAGGCCCCTCAGGGGTGTTTTACAGGTTCCCGAGAAGATTTGGGAAAACAGATCACCTTCTGCTACAGAGCAGAAGGTGATCGCTGTAGCCTGTCAAAGACTTGGAAACACACAAGAACACAATTATGCAGCAAATGAAAACACGCCACAAACATAGGGCTAGTAAAACAGGATTTATTTGCAATAATCAGAGAAGAATTGAGGAATTTCAGTTTTCATATAGATTTACATTAAAAAAAAGAAAGAAAAGGAAATAAAGCAAAGGTATTGTTTTGGTTAAATAAAATCATTACAGTGATTTGAAGAAACACTTGTTACATGATATCTTAAATAGAGAGAATTTAAGGCTCTAAAACTCCCTGAACAAAATTAAAGGCCAAATCATGTTGAATGTACAGACCTGACGAGATGGTCATACATTATATGGTACTCATGTTAAGGGAAAAAAAAAAAAGTCATTTTAGTTCTGCCATCTATTCTGGCATCTTTTTCCAACAGCCTGCACATTTCAGTGAACTTTCAGACTAACAACATAACTGTGGATTAACAACCTGCTGTCAGGATGTTGCTGGATTTGCCAGTGTTATTAGACATGGTACGGATGCAATAGCACAGACAGCCTGTTATTACATGCTCAAATACAAATGTGTTGCACCTGTAGTGGACTGTTCATCAACTTGTGTACTGCTCCACATTCATCAGTTTCTTATTACAGTAACAACAGCATAAATATCCCAGTCTCTTTGCTTCACCTTTGCTGGCAGCCTTCTTTGTTGTTGAATGAGTGGTTATTAAACACTTAAATACTTGGCACGTTTCGCATGATGCAGCTGCACAAAAACTTTAGTGTGTAGTAAATCTAGGGTTAGAGATGCATACACTGTGCTCCCAGTATCTTCGTATGGCTCCCCTTCACTGTACGAGACAGTTTTGTCCTCTAGAGAAAAAATGAGGAATGACTTGACAGCACAAAATATCAAAACAGAAATTTGTGGAAAATATGAATTACCTTTAAAAAAACACAAATAAAAACTGTTAAAATGAGGATTATGGATTGAACAACAGATTAGTCCATAAAATAAATGCTGTTTTGTAATATGGCATCCACGATTCTCATTTTTCATTGTACTGTATTTTTGATCAACTGACTGTAACAAGTCCTTTGAGCATTAACGAACACATAAATGAAATCTCATGGCATCAACATGGGTGCTGTCCACCTCTACAGAAGTAGTATCTAAAGCTATTAATTTTCATTGGTTGTAAAAATGGTTCATATAAGAAATCTAAAGAAAAAAAAAAAAATCACGTCACCTGTTCCCTGCTTTACAGTTTCTAAAACTACACACTCAACCAGTGAGCAACATTGTCAAATACTCGCAGTACTTCATGGATTTCAGAGTTAGTGCGACAGACATGAACTCACCACCTTCTAAAGTGTTTGAAAAGAGGAAAAAAAAGGAGAGGTTGCATCATCTTCTGTTTTTTTTTTTTAATCAGAAAACCTGCCAATGACACTTAATGCTCATAAAGCTTTTCAATGTCCTTTAAAAGCTGGATTTATCTGCATCCCAACTCAGAGCAGCTTCAAAAACAAGTGATCATCAGCATGATAAACTACTTGTTTTTGATAAACCACATGTGCACAAAACCAACCTGCCTACACTTCCATGATCACCACAAGACACCTGTCTTTGATCAGTTCTCACTCCACCTGAACTAAAAAGATTTTGACACTAATCTAAGTCCTGACCTACATGTGGTTCATTCTCACCAATGCCTTAACTGAACAATTTGATGAAGCAGCCATGGCAGTAGGGTTTTTCGTTCTGCTCTTTGAAAGTGCCTTTGTTGAGTTGTTTCAAGCAGAAGGCACACACAAAGTGCTCCGGGTGGAACTTCTTGGACATGGCTGTGATGCAGCGTCCCGTGATGGGCTTCTGACAGCCAGAACAGAGGGAGCCACGCCGCTCGTGGTAGTGCACTTCACAGTAGGGCTGGCCGTCATGCTCAAAGAAACTTCCATTCACAAATGGAGTGAAGCACTCCTGCAGACACGCACATGTTGGAGGACTATGTCATTTCAATTCTGTTATTTATTTTTGAACAATGGCCACAGAAAAGCAGAATACAAACCCTGCAAACGAAACATTCTGGATGCCAAAGACAATTGAGCGCTGAGATGTAATTCTCCAGGATGGCTCTGGCACAGCCACCGCATTTTGGCGCAAACATGTCAAAGTAATCCTTTCTGCAATATGCTTTTCCATCCTTTTCATGAAAACCTTCAGAAAGCAACAGAAATACCCAATTGTTTTTATACATGCCAATCTGTGAAAGCAAAACTTACACTAGAAAAAAAAAAAAAAGACTCCAATACCTTCTGGGCCGAAGAAAGATCCACACTGAGCACAGAAGAAGTGTTCAGGATGCCATGTCCTGTCCAGTGCCGTCACAACTTTCTAAACAGATATGATCGCATTCATTACTGGCTGGCTGCTCTGACATTAAATCCACACAAACAACAGAGTGACAACTCACATCCAGTATGGGCCCATTGCAGTAGTAACATCGTGGGGAGAACAGATTATGGTAATCTTTCTCGCAGTAGGGCTGTCCTTCCCGCTCAAAAAAGTTCCTGGAGCCAATCTCCTCTTGACAGTGTGTACACACAAAGTGCTCAGGGTGCCACGTGCGGCCCATGGCAGTCACCACCTGATCACACACAACATATTAATGTGTATTTACTGTGGAAAGCCATGATCAGAATAACGTGTCACAGATGTACTAATCTGAACTCACCTGTCCCACAATTGGTTTACAGCAGGCACCACAAACTCCTTTAGCTACTGTCTGCACACCAAGTTTATTGAGGTCAGACTGGAGGCTGCCAAGCATGTTATCCAGCTTGTTGACCTGCGTTGGCGGTACACCAGGAACACCTCCTTTCCCTTGGGCCATAATCTGAAATGGATCAGTATGAAACTATTTATTCATGAGTGCCCAAAACCCGAAGATGTGTAAACAAAAAGTCTATTGCAACAGTTCAGTTTCAGGTCGCTAAACTTCAAAAATAATCATGGTGTGCTTCTTAGAAGTGTGAAAAACAGAAGGATGGGGATTCATGCCTGCATTGGAGGGAAGATTGGGTCATACTCTGTCTGGCAGCCTACAGACACCAAGACTTTGGGTGCAGTTGATTGCACTGGCTCCAGTGGTGGAGGGTGGGTTGGGATGTTGAGGACAGGAGGAGGGGGCTCTGGTTTGGGGGCAGGAGGCTCTTGAACAGGGGCTGGTGGAGGTAAAGCTTTTATAATCTTTGGAGGTGCAGTGGGAAGTGCTTCCTGAATGCGAGTTGTTTGTGGAGGGATAGTGGTAGAGGCAGGAGGAGGAAGTGGTGGTGGTGTTGGGATAGGGGGATGGTGTACTGGGTGTGGTCCCTGGGGTTCTTCTACTACAGGGGGTCGACGGGGGGTAGGAGGGGAGAGAGGTGGGAGCACCTTTCTTGCAGGGACCGGTGACTCAGGGGAGATTACGATCTGAAGAGGAGAGAAAAAGCAGACAGAAAAGAGCAGAAAGAGGAAAATGTGCAGAAAGCTAGAAGATGTTCAGTAACAGGAAAAACAGTTTCTGCTAATTGTGTTGAGCTCAATGAAGCCAACCTTGTCAATTTCACTGCCGAATCCCTCAGGACGGTAACGCTGAGGTTTGGAGGTGATGATGACACCGTCGGTCAGCCAGTCATCAGACTGTTTGCGCCGACGCTCCAAGCGGGCTATCCCAAGCTTACCCTGAAGCTCCTCTATGAGACGGTCTTGAGAACTGTTTTTGTTTACAATGATGGGTCCCATCTTCCTGCGCGAATGGACGTCCCGATACATGGGGTGTACGTTGGGAGTCTCCTTAGTGCGCCTAATCACTGATTTTATCTAATGGGGAACAGTGAGCAATCATCTTGTATACACATTAATCATTAACCAGCTCAAGCACCATGCCAGGATGCTGTGGGGTCAGTAAGCTTCGAGTTACTCTTTGCAGCAAATGATTCATGCTTTGGTAAGATGTCACCATTCTCCAAGAACTTCTTCACAGTCTTTCAAGCAACAACAACAATAATTACACCATACTGTCACTTCAGGGTGCTTCTCACAAAAATGATGCAACAATCAACAAAGATGATGCCAAGCAGCAAGTTAATTGTGAGTGAAGCATCAAATTGAATTATTCGTCTGAACTCTGTATGACAATATCAGAGTATTGACACCTTTACTTTTTAAAAATTATACATAATGTCCTATAAAGCTTTAAGTCGGGAATTTGAAAGGGGAAACCATTTAAAAAAGAAAATTAAAAATGATTTTCTAATGAAGCTCAACAGTACAGGACAAATATTAGAATGCCTAAAAGCATCAGTGTTATTCACCAGAAGCAAAAACAGCCCAGCTTGCATCACGCAGGAGTGCATACATGTCCTGTTGCTGAGACTCTATCCATGTTAGGAGTCTGAAGCAGGGGCAGGTCCAGGGCAACATCAGGGGTCCCAGGGCATGAGGACGGGGTCATAGACTCATCCATCCAACTGGCTTCTGTCAGAGGGGTCATGCTGCCATCAGTGTACAGTCTCTCCGTGTAAGGTGTCAGGGTGCCATCCAGTCCATCATGTAAAGACACAGACAGCTCCTCATCAGCCCAGTCCAGATCTCCATTCCCATCAGTGCCTCCATCCATTGAGTCATCTATGATGGTACTGGCAGCGCTAGTGAAAGTATCAGGCTGCACACTGCTTCTGTCCATGGGCAGGATGAGCTCCTCCTGCACCTCTGGCATTCCTTTGCCAAGATGATGTGCTTCCATCTTCACCTCTGGTTCCTCCACATTTGTGTGACTTTGTGCAAAACTCATGGCTAGCAGCTTGTCTAAAGCCTCATCCAGAGACGGCTTTGCTACAGGGGGCTGTTGCACAGGGAGGGGGGGGTTTCTCTGTGCTGCAGGTGCCACCTCCAACAGCTGTCTGCTGGAGCTAGTGAAGGTCAGTGGAGAGGTGATCATCAGTGAAGAGACTGGGGATGGTGAGGAAGTTTTAGACTGGCCTGATGCAGAAGTCGTAGATGGAGAGACAGGGAAAGGTGAAGGAGTTACAAGAGGAGGGGTGAGGCTTTTTGAAAGAAGTGGAGTGGAGAAATTAAAATCATGGTCCTGAACAGAAGCAGATCCCTTGCTCATAGTCTCCAATACTTTGCCAACAAAAGCTGAAGGGGACGACTGCTCTAGAAGGGGACTAGGGGACTTGGAGGACTTGTGGTCTAGGACAGTATTAACAGAGGTCAGAGAGGGGGTAGTGGTTGTTGAAGAACTTGGGCTATTTCTCAACAAACTGGAATTAGAGGGAACAGACTGAGAGAGGACCAGCAGAGGCTTCGTTTGGGATGACAGCACAGTGACATCAACAACAGAGTCCATGTCAACATCACTGGCTGCAGAAAGTGAGGATGTAGGACTGTGGGCTGGGTGCCAGCCCAGATGGGACATCAACATGCTGCTATTGCCTATATCCTCATCTATGTGCAGTTCTAGACCAGAAGGTAAAGAGTGAAGAGAAGATGCAGGAAGATGGGACAGACTAAGGGAAGAGCTATCCATTGGGGTAACAGGGGAAGAGACTGGAGGATGGTTAAAGGTGGAAGATGCCCCTGCAGGGTCTTGCAAAGAACTGGGCTAGAGAACAGAGAAGCATAAGCAAGATAAAGAGAACAAAGGATAGAAATCACCAGAGATATTTTTAATGTTTGTATTCTATTAATAAAGTGCAGCATTTCCAGTGTTCACTCAGGCTGCCTTGTACCTTGAAGTCAGATAAAGAGGCCATCAGCTCATCTAGCTCCCTTGTGGCACAGGAAGCTGAAATTCTGGCTTGCTGTTGAGATGTTGTATCCAAATCACTATGTTGTGTGGAAGCGCTGCAAATAACAAATTATGTGATTAGTTATCATATGAAAACAATATAACTGTACAACACAACACTAAATATTCAATAAGTTTTCACAATATTCCCAATGACAATCCAAAGTGCAAACACAAACACCTGTATACTTTCAAGAGAACTAATCTCAATAAGTCTTGTTTTAGCTCACAACTTATTAAGAAGTGTAAAGAAATACTCCTGATAGACAGGAGCTGTCCACGTGTATGCACAAAAATGGAAAACTACATGTTTTTGCAGCTTTAAACTTATTTAAAGCAGCCTTTATGACTTAAAACATGCAGGTAAAGACAAAACAACTGCATATGCTCAACAATGGGGAAGTGGCACCAAACATTACAATGTAATTTCAGTAACCAGGACTCTACTGATAGGATGGACAGCTGATTTTTTAAAATTGACATTAGAAACTCAGTGGAAGATAAGAAATAGACTGTATACCTGTGTGAAGGCACAGAGCCCTCCAACTCATCCAGCAGACTCTCCACTGTTGGTCGGGTTTCCTCCAGTTTTGCACCATTCCTCTTCGGCTTCTCTTGAGGTTCTGGGCTTAGATGGACATCTGAACCGCTACCATTCTCGTAGTGTGTGATGCTGCAGGATGGAAGTGGTGGAGCTGCCTCTTCTGTGGGCATGAAACAATACATGTGAGACTAGTCAACACAAACTGAAGTGAGAAAGCTGCATTCCTCTCTTAGTCCCTCCAGTTAGAGACAAACAAAGCAGAGGAGGAAAGGGTAGATATGAGTGGAGACTCAACAAAATATAATAATGGCTCTGAATCGTCATTTCAAACAGATGCCTTTGAAATATGACATGATACAGTGGCATCATCTAACATTGTTTTGTTTCATAGGTTCACTCAGATGAGCATTAAAGATGTTTGCCACGACATTTATAGCTACTAAACTAGCTACTAAACACTTGCAAAATGTTCACAAGGGCATCCTTAATTATAGCTCTTTCAGTGAGCTTCCTATCTACTCACTACTCTCTTATCTGCAAGTAAAACAAATGGCATGAGCCTTTTGTCTGTACCTGTAGTGGGGAAGCAAGGAGAGCTCTGCTGCACCGCATTGAGTTCCAACAGAAGCCTGTCCAGCTCCGAGAGGTTACTGCCCAGGGCAGAGGTCATGGCTGCTGATGACGAGTCTGATGTCTTATGTTTGTTTGGAAAACTGAGGACAACAAAGACAGAGGAAGTTAATGTAAAAGAAAACAATGGGTGGTGCTAGCTTTGCCAATTTACACACACAGAAAACATCTCAAGCGTGTGACAGATACCTGTAAACGTGGTCCTCTTCAACGTGAGACAATGGAGAACTGCTGCTGTCCCTGGACCATGAGCTCTTCTGAGCTGACCCTAAAGACTTCAGAGGATGCATCAGTCATGAATTAGCAAACACTGTCATTTTGAGTGAAATACTTTGGACTGACATGTTTGATGTATTATACTTTGATTAAACAGATTGTTTCACACAGCCACACATTACACAGACTTTTAAATGAGCTGAAAGGCCTTTCTGAACTGCTATACTGCATCTATAGGTGTATATTTACGTCTGTTGATGTTTTGCTTCAACTGTCCCATCAGTAATGGGAACAAATATGCAGACTTTTGTATAATACATTGATGATAAAAAACTGTTAACACATTGAACTGATTTCATCCTAAACTGAACTATAATAACGGATTTGCTGTAACTTTAGAGCTCACATTATCATTAATTCTCCATTTAATAACATCTACCAGCCAGAATTTAATAACAGTCATCACCACAGGTAAACTAATATTTTTTAACATATGTTGAACACTGTAATCAGAAATATATTGTAGCTCATGAAATTAATTTATTTTGCCTGTGTATTTCATCAGAAAACCCTGGTGCCTACATCACACATGAAAAAACAGGCAACATGCAAAACTTTGAGCGGCACATAGCTGAAATGTGGCTCAAGCTGCCCCTGAGACATTAGTGTCACACGGCTAGTAGAGAGGATTCTCTAATCTGTTAACATGGAGCTGAAATGAAAAACATGATAATCAACACATGCCACACATCTGTTATGAAGCTGTTCTTAAAGGGACTTACTTGCTGAGAGGAGTGGTGGGAGTCTGGCTGATCTGTCAGGGATCCATTCAGAGCCTCAGTTGAGGGTGGCGGGGGGACTGGAGGCGGTACTGACAACTCCTGGTAAGATTGTCCTCCAGTAGGGATTGAGTACGGTGTTTCGTCAGGCAAGAAGACTGGTCGCTTTGAGATGTGGGATGTTGTAGATTCCAGGTCTGCCAACAATGCATCTGAAAGATGACAAATTTTCTCATAAAAAGGCTGATTGTAACTTAAATGATCTTACGCTTACTTACAGATGGGCAATTGTGTGATATGAATTCACATATCGGAACAAAGTTTCTTGACAAGTCTTACAAGATGTTTCACATACATCTTTAGGAAGTCTATAAAATCTTTAATGAAATTATCGGGGGTTCTAAAATGGCAATAGTCTCAGTTTGTAAACAGAGTGACTCTTATCAATCTATCAACAATGCTTAAAAATCTTCTCACTTCCTCAATCGAACAATTACACGACACAGTACATTGTGTCTTCATGCAATAAAAACTAACCCAAAAGGCAAAAACTGTGTGTGAAAAATTCAGTACACTTTTGGTTCAGCCACATTCTATTAATCATATCCACTTGATTAATTAATAACTCTACAGATGTGAGAAGCTCTACAAAAGGTGAAGTTTAAAGTTTGCTCATCTGGAGTTTTCACCTTTGTGTTAATATACAATGAGAAACATTATTCCCAAGTGGAAAACACTCAAGATAGTTGCTGATCTTCCCAGGAGTGCATGTCACATACATACACACACACACACATATATATA
>JAOWBL010000024.1:11382368-11398396 GCA_028564865.1 Zenarchopterus dispar | reverse complement strand
TATATATATATATATATATATATATATATATATATATATATATATATACTCTTTATTTAGCTTTCAATAAATAAATAACAGGTTGCAATATGATGGGTGTTCATTTATGGTTGTATTTACATTATCTTAAGACATTTAAAGAACCAGGTGACCTTTTTCTCATTACATCCTGTTCTGCAAAACCTTAGATTTCAAAGAGGGTGGAGTAAAGAGCTCTGGTCTTCAGGAAATATTCTTCTGAATCTCCAATATACTTCCAAATTCAACTCTGAAGTTCTTGAAAGCTAGCCGTTTGTGTTTTTTAATGTTTAGTTTGAATGTACCGCTCATGTTTTTTCTGTTTAGGAATCCTTCAGTTTATGACACTGAACATGAACTGAAAAAAAGACAGGCTGATAAAGAAATGGACAAACAGAAAGCTATTTTGAATTCTTTCCAGGACTGAGTGGGTACACAGTTGCCCTCCTGAGCATTTGCCGCAATGCAAGAACAAAATAGACTCTTACATCACACAATCCATCCATCCATCCATCCTTGGTCCGTCCAGAATAGACCACAATCTCTAGCCGCATACCATAACACTACAGACATTCAAACCTGTTACTGTCTTTTTCAAATAATCACCAGACCTTTCAGCTTTGCCGTTCAAAAACACAACTATTGTACAAATACCACATAATTAAATGTACATAAAATAAAGCTCCTGTCACATCTAAAATACAATGTATGCAAACCACAAGTGTGCATTTAGATTTGTAGTTTGTTCATTGAGGAAAAGTCTAGTTTCCAATCCTTTTGGAGAATTCCTGGAATGTTAAAATAGTAACATAATTTAACCTAAAAAATGTCACATGTTTACTTGTAAATACTCCAACTTGATTCAATCCATGTTTCACTCTGGTTACTTAATTAAATAACCAGAGTGAAGAAACAAAAACAGATAAAACCTTTGTCACATAGAGGGGAAAAAACAATATACTTAAAGAAGTATGAAATTAAGTGAAACTGAATATGTATCTTCCCCATTTCAAAACCTTTGTGACAAAAACTTACAATAATCTTAAAATCCAAAAGTGCAACATCAGTACTCACTTGAATTTATGTTCCACTTGCTGTATCTGAGGTGTCCTCTGTCAAGGACTGTCTGTGCATGTGTGTGTGTCTGTGTGTGTATGTGTGAAGCAGACAGGAGTACTGTCAAATATATTGTCAGCATTAAGCACTGACTGCATGCTGCTAGTCTACTGAGACAGGGGGAGTGGTTAAAAGGTTTACATTTGTGACAGCATCCTTTATTTGTGTCTATGTCTTAACAATAAAAACTGAATAAAAATTCAGACTTAATTACTCTTTCCCTTTCTAAAAATCCTCAAATTTGCTAAAGATGTAACCTCACATGTAATAAACTCATATTAAAATGTCAAAACAAAAGTCAAAATCTTAAGCTCTGATAACAAAGCTAAATACCTCTCAGACATTACTTGACCTTGGTTTCCACTACATGCAATCATGACTCTTTATCATCGTCTTTAGATTGGAGGAGGATCCTGCCCAGAAGCCAAATGCTGAAGTCCTGAAGTTTGACGTAAACCACATGGGAGCACAACCTATTTAAAGCAGTAAGCTCAGTGAGTACCCATGTCTGTGCAAATGTGCTGAAATATCATGACCAGCTCAAAATAATCTGCACCTGGTGCTGACATGCTAAACAAGGCCTTTCTGAAGTTGACTTTGTCACTCATAAAACAAAGCCTGTAGATCGGAAAAATACCACAATTGGTTTTAGGCCAAAGGTGAAACTGTTGTAATGTGGATTTTGTTACAGATTCATATTTCTCTTACAGCTGCCTTTAAAATACCTCAATTAAATGCTTTAAGACTCACTACATATGGTAATGTATTCTTGGAAATTTTTTCTTAGCCATGGCAGAGAGCACAGCAATATCCAAAACACTTTTAGGTGAAACTAAGTTAATCATAAGAAGTCAGGGAGTGTGTGTGCGTGTGCGTGTGGTGGTGGGGTGAGGGTGAGGGCTGACCGGCTGAGTTGACCTGTGATGTAAGTTCAAGGGACCAATCAGAATATGCAAATTCTGTTTTGTGTGAGAAAGTGAGAAAGAGAGAAAGAAGTAGCTTTGGAAAGATTAAAAAAAATATGCAGACATTCGTAGTATACCTGCTCCTTCAAAACCTTTATTTACTGTTCAATCAGGCAGCCAGGTGGCCACAAAAGTGGTTAGATTACAGTTTAAGTCAAATCTGAACATCTGAAAGCCTGGGGACACAAAACATAGTACCTTTAATCTCATATTTCTTATATGTTCTTGATTATTTTGGTCCTACATAGAATCAGAACTGTGTCCAATGCCTACTTCCCTTGGTGGCAATAGTCATATCTTACCTATTCTTTGATGATCAATAAGTTGAGTTAGTATTTGTTGAAGTACAAGCAAAAACAAACATTCTTTAGTTGCAGTCAGATGTGAAATCGCTGATAAATGATCATGTTTCAGCACATGTAGAGAGGGCACAAATTGCTCTTGCATGAAGTTAGCAATGTCTATGGAATAATAGCCTAAAGAAACACAGGGAATCACCAAAGACCTGAAACAAAATGGTCCTATTTAGGGTCAGAAAAGTACAACCACTATGTCTAGAATTTTATCTCACAACCTGTAAGAGATTTGGAGTAACAAGTCTGCTGTCCAGACACAACATTTAATTTGGCAACTAAATAAACCCATCTATTACAGGTTGTAACAAAATTATAAAAATGACATTTTCAGCTCCCTTCATTTTCCTTATGAGGGCAGCACTGAGACTGGCATGAAGACAGACAAGCCAGAAAGTTTAGTCCAGATAGAGTGAGAAACTAAAAATGCAAACATGCACTCCAGGAAACTTAATAGACTCATCTTTTCCATCCCAGATGGAGTCATAATGGACAAAGTCCAGTTCTGATCTAGTTACATTCCAATTCAATGGTCTATTGTGCAAGGTCTGAATGATGAAGCCTGTCATCTAAAATGATGTAATTGGATCTAATAATTCAAGATGAATTCATCAGTTATATAACGTACTAATTTAAAGCAGCTCTATCAGGATGTCTAACCGTGGTCTCGCTGTGGTAGCTTATCTTCAGTTTTAACAAACAAGTGGGAGGCCATGTGGATACTTGCTGCACATTCTTGTGGAAGTGGGTAGGTATATAGTCTTGACTGTTTGCACCCTTATCCACACACTCAAGGCCTTGCCATAGTCCTGTAGTGTTTATCAGATGAAAACGTAGGTACATAGGGAATTCCACACATTCCTTTCTCCCTTATGCAGAAAGCAAGCAATCAGGTGGCAACTAGGGGAAAGAAACAGGAGCACACAGACCTAATCTTGTGAAAATTTCTCTAAATTCCAACTTGTGTCTGGACTCAAAAAAACACTTCATAATAGGATCTACTCAAGCTGGACATTTAGTACCGCAGGATTCTTGGTACTGTGTCAGTGAAGAATTTGCTTGAATATAAAACACCATCTATCAATCCACAAAATGAAAGAAAAAAAACTGCTTTGACAATTACAGGGACTGCTTGGCTAACTACAGCATGCTTCAAATTCCACAATAGACATGTCAATGTTTTTACTTTAGGTCTCTACATTGTGTGTGGTACCCTGCCTGTCTAATCTTTTCTATTAACATGTGGGCAGTGGTGATGGGTCATCAGGGTCCCATCTTACCTGTTTATAGCTAGGGAGAAAAGGAGCAGGACTGGCTATAGTCCCGCACCGAAACCCTACCCCAGGCCAACCCAACATGATATTTATAATTAAACAAGGCAGATGGAGGCCAGGGAGCGTGTTGAGGGGTAGGGTGGGAGCTGGAGAGGGACTGGGATGGCTGAGTAGAAACTGAAAATGGGAGTGGATGGGAGAAACTGGACAGACGGACAACCATATTTAATAATGAGCAAAGAAGTGAAAATTTCTGTCGAGTTTTACAGATAATAAACAGCCTTCTGCTCCGACTATTCAACACACAATCACACAGAAACAAATAATGAAGGATAGTAAAACACAATCAGAGAGAGAGACGAATCTTAGGGTGATAACTACCTAAAAATACCCTCCTAAGAAGCCCCATATATGAAAGATGACACTCCCCCTGAGAGAGAGCTGGACAAAAATAAAAGTACTTCCCAATAGACCAGTAAATCAAAGAAAGTCTGCAGACTGATGTAACAACCATCAGTCAGTATATTTACATGCACAGTTAGGCTATGTATTTGGGCTACTGTTTAGTCCCAGTATACAAGTATGACTGGGGAATTGATTGATATTATAAGCGTTAATATGCCCCCTTACACCTGCCGGTACTGGGATTTTTCAATTGAAACAATTGAGAAAAATTTTTGTAGGCGGAAGATTGTTAAAATGGCCATCTGAGAATTAGACAGCTTTAAAAGGTCCAAACAGTTAATATTTCCTGTAGGCATCAACTTTTTTTCTTTTTTAAGATCATTCGAAGTACCCATCTCTTGAAGTTATTCTCTATTTTTTCCTATTTTTCTTCTTCTTCCTCCTCTGCATCGGGTTGTCAACCTAGTCATAAGGACATTATAAAAATTTATAAAAGGACAGTTCTAATAGGACAATACAAGAGAAAAAATATTTGTGGCTAAATCAAATTTTGTGTTTAGGAATTTCTTTCTGCTTATAGCCATTAAGTTGCAGTGTACTGGGACACACTGAAAGACACTGAATATGTCCTGGGGTGTCACCTACTTGAGTAATGTGTAAAGAATCCAGCTAAAGTTCATGTTCCCTACCTACTCTATTACCCAGCCCTGTTTAGAAAATAATCAACACTGTCCTCTGAGCCAAGTTACAAGGCCAGCGAATCGGGAGTCCTTGGAAACAGAATGAGACAGACAAACAGGAAGAGGCACAGAGGAGCTGGAAGTGAAACAGCAATATGGTACAGAGCATTTCACAGTGGAAATGCTGTTCTAGCATTGAGTTCACAAACTTAAAATCCCACAGCTGCCCTTTCACCAGTGTTTGCTGGCCTCTACCACTAGCTCACTCATTGTTTTTCTCCTCTGTTTCCTCAGGATGTAAAGCAGGCTAGGTTGCCTAAGTGATGAGGTCAGCCATCCAGCATTCTCTTCCCCAGATCCAGAACAGGATGGGTGTGGAACTCAGGAACAAGACTGATTTACAGCCAGGGGCTTCTTTCTGGCCTCACTGGCAAGTGCTCTGGTTAGAGATGATATGCTCTAACCCTTCAGCTCTCATGGGGTGATGATAGCTAGTTTGGTAACACTAACTCTGTGCTGCTGGCACACAGAGACACAGAAACCACTAAAGACCTTTCAAGATCTCTAGTATACTTTTCAAATGCTGTAAACATGGAAGACCAAGCTGTTTACACGTAACCAACTCTGATTATCGTTTCAGGAACAAACCCTTCCTCTGCAAGAGGATCAAATGTTACTATTACAGTAAATGTTATAGGACTGCTGAGAATTTGCAAATGCATGAAGGTACTGAACCATGTCTCATAAGCACCACACAGATGTTTATATGAAAAATATAGGATACTATCTGTCAATCCTAAGGTTTGACGTTGAGGGATGTATTAATAAAACAACATTCATATTGCTCTGGCCAGGTCTTATGGTTATGAAAGTGCAACTTCAGATAGTCAACACAAGACACATTACAGTTTGTCATTGTTTCATAAAAACCAGGTCAAAATTTAAAAGCAGCTTCTGAAACACTAAGTACACCCTTACTGTTTCCACAGGATTTAAGTAACAGGAATAGGAGGGTTAAGTACCACATGCTGCTAATCAAAAAAAAAAACAAACATTTAATTGCTCCTTACAAAATACAGATGTGTTAACATAGTGCTGAAGAGAAATGACAGCAGCAACGAGCTTTGAAAAGCAACTGTTGTTGCCCTAAAATCTGAAAGGGCTTAAATATCACTATTTCTAAAACAACTGATACCCTCACAATACAGAAGGAATAATTATTCACAGGCAGAAAACATTTAAGGGAGCTGACAAGGGCTGCACATTATATAAAAAATGTATTATCATTGCATCATCTGCATGTGCACAATCAATATTGCCAAAACCAAAAAACACTGCAGAAAAAAATCTTAATAAATAATAGTCCATTATTTTCCAAGAGCCATTCACATACAATATTGGACATATTTAGATATGTGCAGTTACATATCAGGACTTTCCCCAGCAACTGCTGATCCAAAGTGCCCACAGATCTGTGGCTCTGTCAACAGTTTGGATATTAAATTAGGTGTGAAGAGAGGGGTGACAGCCACATTACCTGCCGAGCCATGACAAGTCACCTTGTGAAAATTCTGTTATGTAAAAGACGCCTTGTATTTGATCCATTCACAACCATTTCCACGTGTAGAGAAGCTAACAAACCACTCACAGAAGGTCAAGCTTTATAGGATGACTCATACAGAAACATCCAAGAGCCACGGTTCAAAGCAAACAAGATGGCATCAAATTGCAAATAACACCTTGGAATAAGGAGTTTTACTGCAAAACCACCAATAGTCTCCTATTTTGGATGTCTTTTGCTCAAATTAATCAGGCTGTTGCTCTGTCTACATCAGATTCCTCATTTAAATAGTATACCAGGGGCGGTTTTTTTAGTGTCTGCTCCTCCTGTTCCTGAAAAAAAAAGTTGAATCCAGAGAAAACACAATAATTCTTTGAATTGAAAAGTAAAATCATTTTTATGGCTGGCAGGACAAAAGGTGCAGCCAGTTGGCTGCATCAGTGTTCCTTAAGTATGGTCTCATTTGCATGCTAGATGTTTCCCTGCCCTAAAACACCTTTACATTTCAAGCCACAACCATCCATCCACACACACACAGTCTACTCTATTCTAGACTACTGCATATAGGTGTACATATATTTGTTTCTGTCATACACACAATCACACACCAATGAACGCATTAGAATCAATGTGGGGTACACTTTGACATCTGAACTGAGAAGTCAGGAACTAAACCACTGACTTTCAGGTCAGCAGACAGCTAATCTACCTCTTGAGCCACAGCTGCCCCAAATAACCCGTTTAGCCCAAATATATCAGAATGCTGGCTGGTGTTCATTTAATTTTATTTAAGGTTTTGTCTAGTTGGTCACATACCCTCCCCTGTCTGCACTGGAAAGTATTTCACATACTGCATAATTACACATGCCATGGAGAATATTAAAAAGGAAGCATGGAGATGTTTTTCTCTAATGATCAAAACGCTTACTGCCTTGCAGTTAAATCAATTAACTGCCAATGAAGCAGCTTTTTCTGGGCACGGTTTTCTTTTCTTTTTTTGCCAATTAGTAGCCAGCTATCAAGCTGCTACTAAGTATGATTGGCTCCAATAACTAATGTATCCAAATTATAACACTTTCATGTTAGAGGCCCTAACTTGGCCCTAACTTGCACTAGATCTGTACTGATATTAATCTTCAAAAGCCCACATGTGAGCGAAGACACGGTCCTCTTGGCTACTGGCTGCCATCTGGTTATGACCTCAGAAAACTATCTGGAAATCTCAGAGTCAGAGGAATAGCCTGAAAGACCACTCACTCTCTGCTCAGGTAATTCCCTTCTTGGAGAATAAGCAATGTGGGCAGATTAATATACACAGAAAGAGAAACAAAGGGGAAAGAGTGGATTTAGAAATTTTCAAAAAACTCCCTACAGATCTACCTGTAACCCATGACAAAAGTCAAAACATTTCATCCAAGAACAGTAAACCATAGCTTTGAAGTGTTTACAAATATTTAACATGGTTCATTTTTGTGAATTTAAGGAAGATGTGGAAATCTAAGACTGGTACAGAAGGAGTTACGAAAGTTATGTTACCTGTGCTACTGTAACTGTCACACTACAGGGCCTCAAACCTCTGTTTACAGTTCTCCAAATATTTCAATTACAGAAGGAGCCAGGTTTCACCTTCATGAACATAAACTGACAGCTCTCCCTTTAGCAGCAGCATAAACAGATTTGAGAGAAACAGCATGAGGTGAGGCATGACCCAGAGAGAATTTGGCTTTGCACTCTGACATGGAGCGATGTTTGAAATTCCTCAGCAGCCTCGCCCCCTCCTTCAGGCTGTTGTTCATACTGCTTCAGAGCGGCTGTAAGCTCCCTCTCAACCAACAATAAGTCCTTTCAGCAGCCTACGGCAGCAAGAGCATCTAATGTGCCCTGGATATATTCGCACTGAAGGCCAAATGAAGAATGCAGCCCATCATCTCTCCACTTAAACAATTAACAAATCAAGTTTACTGCAGACCTAGTTTATGAGATCCGTTAAAAAATAAAAAGGAAACAATTCATAAAGATGTTTTATAATAAGTAGAAGTTATTTATTTTAGATTAGTATGGTAAATATACCAGACTGGTCAGGACATAAAAATATGACAGTTAAATCAGAAGTTCAGTGTGAAAGGACAAGAGATAATCATTGGTGGGGCAAAAGAGAAGAAAAAAATAGATGATTTAAGTACTCCGTAACAACATAGGCAATGTTGTGGATTACCAAAACCTGTGAAAGTTAGCAGGTTTCCCTGTGCTATAACCACTGAAGGTCAAATGCTCACAGGTATTCAACAAATGATCTCACTATAAAGAACATATCCTTTAGACTAAATGATTTGATTAATTGAAAAGAGCATAATAATGTATAATTATGGGAAATCTAACAGTGCACATCTTAATTAATTGCAATGACTCCCATCACAACACTTCACTACTTATTTTTACAAATTGAGCAATGATGCTGTGCGCACACAAAAACTGAGGCTAAATAGCAGAAAATACAATAAAACAAAAAAAGTATGAAATACATTATAAAAATAAGTCAACATTCATTTCCAACCAGTGCTCCTCAGTCTGATTCTGTATGCATAGTGTAGTTAGAGAAAAATAAAATATAATGTAATGATGATGACCGTTATAATAATCCAATTTGTAACTTTCTTACCCTCAACCTCCACCCTGAAAGTCTAATAAAATGTTGACCATGGGAAGAGTTGTTTCACATAAATGTTTGTGGGGTGTACGGATGGTTAAAGCTTTTGGGGTAGAAATTCTATATGAATCTCATGACGTGTACATCAGCAGCAACGAAAAATTAAAACTCATGTCATTCACAAACTGGCATAAAATGTGCACCTAGCTTTGAGAGTGATGCTTCAGACAGCAACTATGGCAAAAGGCCAATTAGTCAGTCTTTTTATTCGTATTTATTTTTTTCTTGTACTGGCAAGCAAATAATGGTGCTCTTTTTTTTTCACGATTTAAAGTCCCAAAGCGCAGTGCAAAGTTGCAAATAATAAACCACACAACCGCGTAGTCTGAGTTTGAGAAATCGGCAGCATAAATTAATGTGAAACACTGTACACTGTTTTCTTTTTAAAGTGGCCGGGGTTCAGTTGTAAAATCCGATGCTTCCTTTCAAGCGAAAGCGCTGCTGAGTCTGCATCAGCTGCAGCTCAAGTCCGCTCCAGCCCAGCAGAGGTTTGTTTTTAGAGACAGCCGAGCCTGAGCGCTCGCCGAGCTTCAGAGACAAATCTAAATACGGAGGCCTGTCTGTCGACTCCAGCACTTCAAAGTTGGAATGAGCAGCCTGGGGCAAGACAATAACTACATAAATAATAAGGTAACGCTACAGCCAAACCACCAAATCTCCCTGCTACGACCTACACGCGTATCAAAAGTTAGCTGGTACACCGGAGTAAACGCCGCGCTTTATCATTAGAGACGTTACGTTGAAGCAAGGCAGAGTTTGAAAGGAGCAGCTCGTAAATGCTAGCAGCTAACTTACGACGATGTTTATTTTAAAAAACAGAGGCGGTTTCAAACACAGTTTCTTTTTCCCCACGTTACACTTTCACAGTTATGTAGCGTCATAGCAATCTTTCGATTGAAGTGACCGACCTACTGTGAACCAGAAACGCTGTTTTCAACATGAAATCCACACGTAACGTCAACTTCTTCTCCACCCTCATGTCCGCTCTCCACAAAATATGCTCAGCTTTTCAAAAATAACTTACCTAAATCATCCATGGCGGGTCCTTAGTTGCGTGTCAGTTTTTGTTTTCTTCCTTTGTTGGCAAGCTTCTTGACTGTTGACCGAGTCTGGGTTTTCCTCTAAACTTCACAGTCGCTGCACTGGAAGTTAATTTAGGACTGGTCTCGCGAACGCGCACATGAAATGTGAATGTGCGCTATTCCAAAGCGCGTCCTCGTACTGCAGTTCAAGGCCACGAGCGACATCTATCGGCCTAAAGAAGGAGCCGCATGTTCAAAATACGAGACAGCCATGGTGGGTAAATTTTATTTTATTTTCATTTCGTGATTTACACACGACACATTTCCCCTTGAAAAAAATGAACGAATTAATAAAACTGAGGATGGTGATCATTCCTGGCCATGTGGTATGTATGCAAAATCAAACCATATGTAAAAACTAGTTTCACACAAGCATATGGATTGAACCTTTACATTACATTTAGCAGATGCTTTTATCCAAAGTAACTTACAATTGAGTAAAATCAATAAAGCCACGGTACACTGTAAATTTGTATATATTTTTGTTCTATTTGTCAATTTTTCCTCCCTCCTTTATATATATTTATTTTTTTAAGGTACACGGTGACTCTGCAAGAGCACCCCCTAATTTTGTTGTATTCCACAATACGACAAAGGCTATTCTATTTCAATCTTAGTAAACTGCAGAGTAAGTGCAGTTAAGGGAGTGTGTGAGTGTGCATTAAAAAGTTTTAAAGAATGGCAGTCCTCCTTGGAAGGGGGTTTTTCAAGAATTTCTTTAAAAATAGAGGGATGCCCTGCTCTTGTGGCAACTGGTAGCTTGTTTCACCATTGAGAAACCACAAAGGAGAACAATCTTAACCAAGATGACCTTATATTAAGAGAGAGCAAGGCCACAGGCCATTAAAAAAAAAAGCCATTCTGGAGGCAAGTGTCAAAGATTTGTGTTTGATTTGAACCACCATAGGTTGTCAGAGTAGGTCAATGGACAGAGTGTTTGAAGTGCTGCTCCGTTCCTGACCTTCTTAACCTTCCATCTACACTCACTTATTCCAATTTAAGGCAGCAGGATTTCCCTTTGCAAGCCTGAACAGTTTGTTGGTCCATATGCAGACAAACAAGTAATGGACAGTGTGGAAACAAGTTGAAGAAATGTCTGGAAGCAGGCTGGAGTGGGTGGAGAAAAGTGTCAGGAGTGATGTGTGATAAAAGGGTGTCAACAAGAATGAAAGAAAAGGTGTACAAGACAGTGGTGAGACCAGCAGTGTTGTATGTTTTGGAGAAAGTGGCACTGAGGAAGAGACAGGAGACAGAGCTAGAGGTAGCAGAAATGAAAATGTTGGGGTTCTCTTTGGGAGTGACAAAGATGGACAGGATCAGGAGTACGTCAGAGAGACAACACAAATCAGATGTTTTGGAGACAAAGTCAGAGAGGCCAGACTGACATGGTTTGGATATGTGGAGAAGAGGGATAGTGCATTTATTGGGAAAAGGGTGTTAAGGTGGGAACTGCCAGGGAGGAGGCCTAGAGGAAGACCAAAGAGTAGATATATGGATGTAGTGAAGGAGGACATGAGGGTGGTTGGTGTGAGAGAAGAGGATGCAGGGGATCGAGTTAGATGGAGATGGATGACTTGTTGTGGGGACCCCTGAAGGGTGTCGAAGGGAGCAGCCGAAAAGAAAAGAAAAATTCACTCCCATGGGCAATTTAGAATAACCAACTACATGTTTTTAGATGGTGGGAGGTAGCTGCAGCAGCCAGAGAAAACCCACACTGAAAGACCTGGAGCTTAACTACAAACCTTACTGTGAGGGACCACTAAGCCAGCCTGCTGCCCCACACTGAACCTTAATTAAGATAATCAAAATGAAGAACATGCTGAAAACATTTATTGGAATGTGAACACGTTATTATATCCTACCCGAAAATTGGTATAATGAATCAGGTAAAAATGAATAAAACATGCTTCTAACACCACAAAAACTGAAATTAATACAGCTACCTGAAATCTTTAATATTCTTCGTCCTTTTAAAAGTTATAAAGATCACATAACACAAAAAAAAGACCAAAACTAAGGTCTTTACTCTAATAAAGACAGCAACTGTAATTTACTTTATAAAATGTTCTATTTCTTGGTTCTTATGGGGACTTAGAAGGTGGTTTTTGTCAAAACTCTACCAATTTCAGCTTTCTCTCCTCATTCTCAGTAAGGGGCTGGTGGGTGAGGATTTTGTCGTGCAGGCGGTGATGCTTGCCAATACCCAGTTTAGGCAGCCCTCGATTCAGTCCCTCCAGCAACACACATGACTTGCAGAGTGCCTGACTAGAGATGTAGCCACAGCGGTTGCAAGTCCCCTGGACAGGCATCTTCACCCCCTCCCGCACAGACAGGTTCTCACCAGAGTGGATGATATCAATTATGGAGCTGGGTCTTATACTTTCAAGGTCCTTCAGAAAGGTCCTTGCATAGCCACGATAAGCATTAGGAGAGTAAATGCATTCAGTAGAAAAGTAGTCTAACTTCTTAAAATAAGCGTATAGAACAATTTCTTTTTCATAAGCGTATTTGAGGGGCTTGCAGCGTGGTACAACTCCTTCGCCCTCACTGGCTGTGGAGATGGCAGTGCAGCGACGCAGACGAGCTATGTCCCCTCGCAAGACATTCATCAGAACAGTTTCTGCCACATCATCAGCATTGTGACCTGTGGTTGGAAAAAATACATTCAGTAATTTGTTGAGAAAAGGATGTTTAGGGCAGCTTATGCATTAGAATACTATTTACCTGTACATATCTTATCCACTTTCAGCATGACCGCTCCTCTGTCCAGTGCCTGTCTTCTGAAAACTCCACAGAAGGTGCAGTTATTTTTCAGTCCCACCTGCTTCACAATAGCATCCATGGTCCATCCATACAGCTCCTCATATGACACAATCTTCAGCGGCAGTTCATACTGTTGCTGATTCCTCTTCACCGTTTCCAAGGAGTCGTCTCGGTAACCAGTAATCCCCTCATCCACTGAGATAAGCATGAGTTCAAGTCCGTAGTCATATCGCTCATTCAGGAGTTTCATGACATGTGCAAGCACAGTGGAGTCCTTTCCACCCGAGGCAGCAATTCCTACAATCTCCCCAGATTTGAAGAGCTTTGCTGTCACGATTGTCTGATGTATCTCCTCCTCAAACGCCCAAAAGAAGCAGTCCTTGCACAGTGAATGACCAGTTTTTGGACGTTTCAGCACAGCACGTTTCTCAGCGCAGCTGCTGCACAAAACAGGCATTTTGCCTGTATGAAAAATATATTAAAAAGAACAATGTTCAAGCTTTGGTTTAACTTTTTTCTCTCTATATTACTCCTGACATTAACATCTTATGATCACCAATTTTGGAAAGCCTCACCCCCTTTTCTACATTTGCTTTAATGTGTTTGAGGCACCGTTTTAAATCTCAGTGGATTCTTCTTGCTTGTAAGTCAATGCCTTGTCAGACCATTTACTTTAGCAGTCAATACTCTCTCACTGACCTAAAGTTACTATTTTGGCAATGGAGACCCTTAGTTCCCTCACCTGAAAATTCAATAGACTCCCATGCTTTTTATTTTTCAAAAACCCATATCATACAAACACACAATTTATTTGATGACCTACTTGTTTTCATTACGCTGTATTCATGAGGTACTGTGTACCAGCATGTCACATACTACTGCCAAGCAGGTTTTAATTAACCAGTATGTTAAGATGTAAAAAATGAAAAACATAAGTAAAATTAGAGGTGTAGATCCACACAATGAAGCAACTAAGTTAAAATCACAGGCTTTATATCTGATTTTAATTTAAATCGCTGTCCCACAATGCACTGCGCAGCTGAACCAGAACTACCACGGTTACCATTGGGACATTTTAGCATACTAACCACATTATAAACTTTACAAATAATATGAGGTAAACAAGCAACATGTACGACAACTTCGTAATATCAGTGGAATAATATGTTTATAAGGCACACGGAATGCAAAACAAATTAACAAATTGACTCATAAAAACACTATACAATCGCCTAAAACGAGTTACTGGCCAGTGCTAAACTAAGAGTCAAATTTACATAAATGTATATTTTCATACCGACGTTTCTGAAAAACCGAGGTCGGACTGGAGGAAGAAGAGAAGAAGAACTCGAGGAGACCGCCTTCAAAAAAAATGAGCTTCCTCACTAAAACGTTTAGTAATAAACTACAAGGAGAAGCATGTAGTTACATCACGTTTAACAAGACAACAGGAAGTAGCAATAGTGATAAAATCCCGCAGCGCCCCCGACTGGTCGGAGTTAACTACTGTCTCAAACGGTAGACGATATATATTTCATTCTTTGACACAGCTTCCGTTATTGTTGGTGTCTGAAAAGTTTTTGTGCAAGCCAGAAGAAAAGCACATGACCAAATGAAATCTTAAGCAAGAATTATTTATTAGTTTGCTTCAAAGAATGTCACTACTGCAACAACTGCAGTAGATGTCAAAATGCTGAATGGTGTAACTGAAGGAAAAAAGGGGCTGGAAGCGACTGTGGTTGCCAAGGTCAGGATTCAAGACTGGGAAGAGTCACAAGCTTAGTTGACGGGGTGAAAAGCACCCCTCTGATGCCACTGCATGTCTCTGATGCGCCGAACTGACTGGATCTGAGGAATCTGGGCTCCAAACTCGGTGCTGTCCTTATACTCTCCCTTTTCAAACAGGTACTGATAGCCTCTGTATCCAGGATACTGATAGCCCACCCAGCTGGTGTGCCAGGAGCACAAAGAGGGAAAGGAGATGTTAGAGGAGAAAGGATGGTCACAAAAAACATGCAGGTGCTGTCCCAAATCATCCAGCATCTGCTGGGAGGAGGGACTTACGTGCCACTCTGGACCCGAACAGAGGAGACCTTCTCCTGGTAACCATGTGCATGAAAGCTGGGAACATCATCATCAATAATTTCTATCTTCTTGCCTGCAAAGCTAGGGTTTTCGTAAAGGACAATCTTGTGCTCCGTGCTATCCTGAAAGAGAGAGAGAACACAACAAAGAAATCAAGTGGTTTAGGTGTGGGATTTGGATTTGCTAAATTATGTGAATTTGTTTTTACTTACCACTTTAATCGGGCGGAAGGCAGTAATGGTCTCACTACGCCTGCTGTTTGTCCAGGAATCCCAGCGAGGATACTCCCCCTTCTCAAACACATACTGCTCACCCTTACAGTTGGCCTGCTTGTATCCCACCCATCTGAGTAAAAAGACATGTGGTTGGTCCGGGAGCACAGTGAAAAATACAGCTGGTCTAATATTTTAAGCACACACGAGTTAGTCTTTTTTTCGATGTTTTTCTTGTCCATCCCCTACATCCTCACAGAACCCATCTCTTTCTGTAAGCCTGTGATTTTTAAAAAAATTTTTAAATTTCTTTTTTTGTTTGTCTCTGACCCACACTTACGGTCCACACAGCACCAGTATGGAGCCCACTTTCTCCACGCCTGCTTCCTGGAGGTTGTTACAGGGAGTAGTCAGCTCATGGCAGCGTCCCTGGAAGTTTTCCTGCTCATAGATAACCAGCTGTGCATCATATAAAAAGAAAAAAAGAGGAGAAAATACATTTTAAACAAAGTGACAGAGCTCAGTGAGGGTTGTTGATCTACTGGTCTTATTTTTAAACAAGTAAATAGCCAATGTCTGGAAGAGAAAAGAATCCAAATAGGTTTGTCTGTACAATTTATAACTGGTTTGCTCTTTGTTGCAGTTCCTCTAACCTTAAATGCACTGGTGCCTGGCTGCTGCTGCTTGGATGCAGGGATCTGGTGATCTGTGGCCATAGTGAATGGGTAAGCAAAGATGAAGCTGTAAAAGAAAAATGCCATTTGAGTTTATATATATATATATACATATGTATATATATATATATAT
>JAOWBL010000024.1:11368295-11379082 GCA_028564865.1 Zenarchopterus dispar | reverse complement strand
TGCTTGCTCATAGGGGATCATTGGATTGCTGGGATTTTCCTTGTAACACTGTTTTATCTTTACCCTACAGTGTGAAGCGCCTTGAGGCGACATTTGTTGTGAATTGGCGCTATATAAATGAAATTGAATTGAATTGAAGTACTGATACCTCTGAGGAAGTGTCCACCCTCTGCAAAGGCAGGACCAAGACTAGCAAAAAGGCTGTTTTACTATAGTTCTGGGCTTCTTTGTTTAGATTTCATGCATGGTTTAGAGAGACTGAAGCTCCATGGTGGCTCTGTAACTATTCTCCATGCATTCGTAGAAATAAAAACAAATGTTGACTCAAAAGTATACTAGTCTATCATTTTTTCAGTAAGGTATTAATGATCTCGGGCAGAAGGAGAAATAAGAAAGTTTATCCTTTGACATAACTTAACCTGGCTAACCTAACCACACTAAAACAGTAAGCAGGTAACAAGAATAAATAATCTAAAATATTACCCCTGTCTGCAGCCCTAAACAGCTGTTCATCCAGCAGATGAATACCCACTTACTCCGATAGAGACAGAGTACCAGAGAGGGGACAAAATCCTTTTGGTCTTTATACTTTAATGTACTTCCATGAAAATTTTGATGCAGTCCATTTCAACACCTCTAGCCATTATTTTAAACCATCCTTTGGTAAAAGGACAGGAATAGTCAGACACTCCCAAAACAGGCACGAAACTTCAGCTCATGAAAATGTCTCAACTGCATCAGGAGTTCAGACTCGTGTCCTTGATTGACAGGCAGTTCAGCCAGCAAACATCATTTCCTCATTAGTCATCATTCCAGGAATTTGATGGAAGACGGACCAGCTCATCAGTTTAAACGCTTCCTTGAACTCCAAGAATTTTCCAGGTGTCCTATTTAGACAACTATAACACCTTCGTGCTGTTTTTGCTTAACAGATGTTAAGTTTTAAAGCTTTTTGTCATAAAAGCTTTCTGGTGTTGTTCTAAGTCCCCATATTGTTCAGTGTAAATACGTTTTAACAATCCTGCTGGTAGTGAAGACAGCTAGGGGGTGTAGGGACAGGTTCCTGTGATAGGAAGGGAAATAGTGAGCGAGTGGGGACCATAGGAGTGTTATCTTCTGTTCTCCAGCGAGCAGAGATTCTCCTGTGCTTGTGGAGAGTCTGTAGGCATCGATCCAGCAGGCGGTGTTCCTATGCGTTGAACTGGACTGCAGAGTATGGACCTGAGCGGCTTCATGCTGAACCGAACTGTTGGACCGGACTGCTTTAAGATTGTAGTATGGGCGCTTCAGCTCAAACCCTAGGGGAGGGTCTTGGACTCCGAGGGAGCTAAATGTTTTAACTTTTTTCTTTTACTGTTTGTATGTGTAACTTTATTACTGATTTTTAGCTTGCAACTACAGACAGATTAAGGAGGAGGACAGCCTGGTCCCTCCGCTTAATCCCTTATTTCTATGCCTTTTGCACTTCATGACACTTGTAAGAGTGAGAGTCCGATTTAACTATTTAAGCAGTTTCTTTTTTCTTTTCTTTTTTTGTGTGTGTGAAGTTTTAGCATTTGCATGTCTCTTCCTACCAGGTCAGAAGTGAAAAAATCTAGTGGAAAAAAGCTATTTAAGAAAAGTCAACATTTAGCGGCTTTTGTAAAGACAATTTAAGATTTTTAAATCTATTACTTTTATTTGAAGAATATTTGGAGTGTCAAAAACAGTTTAGCTTCAAGCTTTATGTCAGTTTTAACTATGGATGTGGAGCCCACTTTAAGAAGGCCTCGAGCTATGGTGAAAGTGTCTGATTTGACTTCAGGCTCATGAACTGCAGCCCAAGTAAGGATGAAAACAGAGGTGGAGAATTTGAAAAACAAAATCATACATAATTTGTGGAATTTCCCCCCCTATAAAGGTAAATATGTATCATAGTAGAGAAATGTCATGATTATTATTTTTATCCCTAATCTTCATCAGAGAAAACCTACGAGACAAGATGCCACACTTGGAAAATAATGCAGAAAATGCCCCTCAGAGTGATGTTAATATGATTATTTTGTTTTCTTGAATAACAGTCTACATGTATACTTTCACATTTCCACATGGAGTCTGTTGAAATTTTGTAATAAACTATGATTAAAATGAGATTATTATCCTTGAAGCATGTTGTATTGGTGAAATAAAAAGGATAATTTCAGTATTTGCATAAAATTATATTTACTGCCTGAATGCTTACCTAGAGGGTATACACTATGCACAATGATGATTATGGACGGGGATCCAATGCACTCTTTTAATAGCAACCATACATACAACAAGACTGCTGTTACGCAGATAGATATCTACATATTTGCCAAATCAGTCATCTGCTGTTCATGCTGCATGAGGCTTTGAACTAAAATAGGAAAATGTAGTATGAGAGCACCATACGAAACTCAAAAGTAAATGCAGTTCAAAACACATCTGCAGTTTATGTTGAGGAAAAAATGTCTATCAAAAGTACCTCAAGAATGAGGATGTTGGTTTTACCGGTCTGGTTGCATATTCTCCAAATCTTAAGTGTTGCAGAGAAAGCCAGATCCACCTTGATGCACAAGTATGACATCACCAACAAATTCCAGATCAAACAACTTTTATTCACCATTGAAACTCACATGGCACCTGGCACTTGCAGCATTTGCCATGGTTAAGTTTAGGCAGAGGGCAGGCACTGTGGACAGTGTAGGGGTTAGGAGGCAGGTGAGCGTCCTGCTCAGCTGGCTCCAGCTGCAGCAGGAGGAGCAGGAGGAGCTGGGAGAGGATTGGGATCTGGACCGGGGCCAGGAGCAGGAGCAGGAGCAGGAGAGGGGTCAGGAACAATGAAACAGCCCCTCTTGTGCCACTGCATGTCTCGCACACGTCGGACAGACTGGATCTGGGGAGCGGGGGCCTCCCAGTCATTCCAATGCTTGAAATCTCCTCGCTCAAAGATAAACTGTCGACCCCTGTAGCCTGGGTACATGTAGCCAACCCATCTGGAAGAAGAGGAAAGCGGTCACTATGAGGTTTTATACGGAAAATCTTCAGATTCTCGTTACACAGAGGCTTGTCAGTATGAACATTTAATGTTGTTAAAACTGGGATAAAGGAGGACTCACGTTCCATTAAGGGCTTTTATGCTTGCTACACGGTCCTGAAAACCATGGCCCCACAAACTTGGGACATCGTCATCAATGATCTCCATCTTTCTGCCAGTTAATCCCGGGCTCTCATACAGGTGTAGCTTGTGCTCAGCACTGTCCTATAAAGAAGAAACAGACACCTGGATATCTCCAAGGCCTTCAAATTACCCAAGGCAATGTTAATGTAAAGAAATAATTTGTCATGCTAGGGACATCAGATCATATCATAAACCCTGGAGGCTTTTTTTTTTTTTTTTTTGCATCTACTGTAACTCATTGCTTCTGTGTGGCTACCAAACACCCAGTTTTGCATTTAGTCTCACTACTCACCACTTTGAGTGGTCTTAGAGACAAGAGGGAGTAGCTGCTCTGACTATTGGTCCAGGTATCCCAGCGTGGATACTCGCCTTTCTCCAGAATAAACTGCTCCCCTGTGAACCCATGCCGGTCATAACCCACCCAGCTGAGAAAGGAAGAGGAAGAGTTTCACTTCACAGTTGTGCCTAGCTCACATTAACCGCTTTCTGAGAGGCTGAACGTAGCATTACTTACGGCCCTGACTCAACAATCACAGAGCCGACCTTCTCCAGTCCTTTCTCTGTCACATCTTTGCACTCTCCAGAAAACTCAGTCTTGCAGCCCTGGAAGTTTTCAAACTCAAAAAGCACTACCTGAATCACAGAGAAAGAGACATCAGACCCTAATTTATATAATCACTGGAAGTTTTGTCATTTGGCTTTCAATTCAGTAGCACATGAAGTGACAGGGTTCATGAGATTTTATTTTTAAGTAACAGAGTTGAATATAAATGAAAGTATAAATGTAAGACTGAACAATTCCTTCTTCATCTCTATGCAGAAAGTTGTTTACATACCTTATACATGGCTCCAGCTCCACCCTGGCTCTTCCCTGCAGCCAGCTGCTCTGGGGCACTCTGCTGCTCTGACATCCTCCCGATCCACTGCTTCTCCACTTTTTGGCAGCACCAAACACAAACAAAGCACCACCCAACAGATTATATATATATATATTAGTGTATACACAAACACAAGAGGAAAGCTGAAGTTGCAATTTCTAGCTCTCCCCAGGATAGGCTCTCAATGATTTTCACAGAATATGACAGTAATTTGCATAAAAACTGTTAATGCTATGACAACTCATAAGTCCTTCATAAGGTTCCACTACAATCTAGGGTGAGTAAAATCTCCAAATCTGGCTCTTCACTTTAAAAGCACAGTAACCCACATTGCAGATGAGTTATTACACCTCTCTTATTCATTCCTATATGTTGAGAATGAGGCTTTTACCTTGGTATGTCTGCTAAGAAGTGGTTGGCGCCCTTCTTTGTCTGTACCACTTGGCGTTTGGTGGGGTTGAGCCATTAGAGAGTTGGGACAGGACAGGAGGGGGGTATTTATAGTTTATTTCTGGCCACAACAGCAAAAAAAGGGGAGCTGTTGATACAGCAAGTCTGTCGCTCACATTGTGTCCATAACGCTGCCTCTCAATAGACAGCTGTGTTGGCACACAGTGCCCTGCCCGTCCACCCGGCTGGTAGTGAACACTATGTGTGGGCACAGGGACAGAGAGCCAAGAGGATTCAGCAAACAGGCCTGCTCAGCACAAACAAAAAAATATACAGACAATGGAAATCTGTTTCAAACTTCACAATTGTTTGTCACAATTCTCACATGCACCCAACACACCTTACAAGGTAGTTGTTTCACAACACAAACCAGAACAAACAAAATACTTGAGAAAGTACAAGTGGGGTGTGTGTGTGTGTGTGTCAAGGCAGTAACTCGAGTAAATTTTTTTGAAATTAAGAATTTATTCACTTTAGGACACTGGCCAGTAAAACAGAGTGCAGTATACTTTTTTAAAATTTGAAAGTAACCAAGAAAAAGGAAACAAAAAAAAAAAAAAAAAGGAAAATATGGACATAAAAATAAACCCTCATAATTCATGACAAAGAACATCTTTGACATACAATAAAAACCAGGGACAATCACTCCGAAACCTACATTAACACATTCACTTGCATTACGTAAGGAGGCCAAGCTAAGGACAACATGAACAAGATCAGTGCTGTAGTGCATCAAGTGAAAAAGTGCTTTACTGAAGCATAGTGTTAGGGAGAAGTTGGAAAACATGATTTTGATTTTTTTCTTTTCTTTGTTTGTTGTTGGGGGGTGTTGAGCTGTAAAGCAGGTGAAGAAGTTCACATTTGTTTGCAGCAATACAGAAGTTAGAGTGGATTTTTAAATTTTTTTTGGATCAGACACTCGGGCGAAAGAGAAGCACTTGATGCAACAGAAGAGATTGTGCATGCACATATAATTGAGGGAAAATTGCACAGTTATTAAAAAGACATTGTCAAAACATAGAGAAGCATGAAAATAGTACAACATGATGACCGGTATGGCTTGTATCAGATGCTTGCAGCTACAATCGTTTCGTGTACAAAAGTGGGGAAGACAGGCTGCTGAGTTGTGTTTGTGCTGATTTGGAGTGTGCATGACTGACAGATGCAAAAGTCCACTTGTCCAAAAGCCACCCCTCATCCCTCATCCACAAAAAAAGAAAATAATCAGTCAAAGGAAAAAAATATACATATCTATTTTCATGTACAGTATGCAGCAACTTTTAAACTGGTAGACTGGGGAGTGTATCAAAGTAAAAGACTGAGAAGCCTCTTTTGTAGTCATATATCTGTTTTGTCCTTCAAAACTATCTCTAGTAAATCAATAATACAAATATAACATCTCATGACTACAGTTATTAACATGTTACACACTCCCACCAACAATCAAGTCAATGATTCGTTCTCTTTATTAAAAAAAAAAATGGATTAGTGTCTGAAATGTTATCACATGGCAAAGCTGTGTGACTCCCATTAACAACTGATTAAGACAGTGCAAGTCCAGCCGATGCAAACAGCCAACTTTTTCATATAAGCTGAGTAAGGAGACTACATTTAAACATCTTGTAAAGGTCTGGCTGGGTGTTTTCCAGCATGCAATGATGAGGCGTTGCAGTCCCACAAACTAAACACTTGCTGTAACAATTGCCAATCTTTTCTTTATTGGTTTCTCATGGTCCCAGTTAAAGTGTTCATGTGAAGTCCCACCAGCTGCAGTAGAGCTCCCACAGGTATCCATGAAGTGGATAAAGCAGAGCAGCCAGATGTTTTCTTCTCATTTGTTGTTCTTTTTTCATAAGAGACAAAAAAAGGCACCATGCACATTTACTGACCCAGAATGGAAAAAAAGAAAAAACAAACAAAACGCAAATGAAGGGGAAAAAAAGAAAAATAGCAGCAGCAGCTGTAGATCCACCTCCTCCTACTCTGTAGGTCAAAAATTAAGGCTTCCGTTTCATTCAGATTCAACTATTAAGGCCGCCTTCAAGGAGAACAAGGAGAATTGTGTCAAAGGTTTTTAAAAATTAATTTTGCTTCTAGTTATTATATTGTTTGAAATGAATATGTAGAAAAGAATTAAAAAAAACATTTACCTTACTGTTTTCTTGGCTTTCATTTTCATATTGACTCAAACGCTTCTTGGATTTCAGCTCTTTCAACCACTGAGGTGAACTCTCCTCACTGCAAAAGTCAAGACACGGCAGTATTTAAGTGGGGAGATGTAGACTTAAACTTCATATAGACACAATCTCAGACCAATCGCAGCTGGCAAGCTGGTCCTGCTTACCTGTTTTCTCTTCCTCCAGGTGGGAGCAGTACACGCGCTGCCCGTGGAAGAAATGAAGAGTGTATAGGTCCATCAGTTTGATTGTCAGGGACGCCCCTCTTCTTCAGTTGGACCTGACAATCAATGGGACATATTCAAATGAGCGTATGATGCACATCACGCAAGATTACAGTAACATGTATAACACCAGATGGGATGTAAAGGCTGTGGTGCTTTGCATAAGCTGCCACATCAGAAGTTAATCGTGACAAATGAGGTGGATTCACAACTGCTAACTCACCATCAAAGCTGAAGGGTCGACACCAGGGAACAGGGCGATCCTCTGTTGCTGTGTGGAAACAGCAGGGCTAGCACCAGCTCCTCTGGCCTGCTCCTCAGACTCTGAGTCATCATCTTTACTCTCAGGCTTAGGCTCTGTATACAGACAACAGAAACTATCGTTTTTCTCAGCAAGACAATTAATTATCCCCCAAACCTTGGTGTCCAGGAAGTTCAAAGCATGACACCATTATTGTTAGTATGCTGGCTGTAAAATATCTCATCTTGATCACTGTTGTTTCAAGGTCAACATTTTTAGCTGAAATTTTCTGAAACTATGCCAAGAGTAAATAACATTTAAATTATGCCATATTTGACCTAAAATAAACAATAATATCTGCACGTTTCACCCTGAAAGTTCCTTAAAATAAACTATTTTAAGATTAATCTCCAAAATGATAGTTTTAATTTAGTGCAGGAAAACATCTTAGGGAAAATATGATGTAGATGGAAATAAAAAACCTCTTTGACCATGTGAGTTCAATGTTCATAAGTTAAAAAGAAGTGTGGTGTATTTCTTTCTGAAAATCCCATGGGATTTTATGGTTTGTTTGTTTTTTTTAATCAATTTGATATAACATGGGATCTGATCTTCAACACAATGCTTGAAACTTAGACCACAAACAATTATAATTTCATGTATCTTTATTGAACACACCCAATATAATTCCACTGTGCTGGAGGAAAAAGTAAGTGAACACAATGACTAATCACTTCAACACAAGTCAACTGGACTCAGTATTTAGTTATGCTTTCTAGAAATAGGAACCCAACAAAGATGACTTCAAAGGCTTAATGCAGTATCCCAGGTGAGGTAAAAAACAACCAAATAGCTAAAGGACATCACTGGAACTGCCAAACTGTTGTTTATGCATCTATCACAGAGAAAGATTTTAATGCAAACTTTATGTAAAAGATTTGAGCCAAAATCATTGTAATGGGAACAGCAGACAGCGATAGACAAAAATTCCTCCTGAATGTTGTGCAAATCTGATCGAGAGCTTCCAAAGTGTTTGCTTCAAGTCAATGCTGCTAAAGAAGAGCCAAGCAGCTTCCAACTCTAAAGGACATTTCCTTCAGCAATGGGAATGTTTCATGTTCAACAGACATTTTTATTGTGTGTTCTCAGCTTAGACACACAGTATTGTTCATAGTTGTGACACAGAGGAAGATCAAATCACATGTTATGGGAAATGATGCAGAAAAGCAGTTAATTTCAAGGAGATGAGAAACAAACAAAACAAAACGAAGGCAGAAGTTATGAGACAAACATTTACCAGTTGAGTCTCGGAAAAGCCAGTCCTCATTTGTATGTTCTTCTCCTTTGGTTTGTGGAGCACTCTGACGGGCTGCCCTGGAGGGTCGTGTCCGTGGGGCTCGTTTCTTCCCCAGCTGGGCTCTAGAGCGAAGAGCGCTGGTGTCTAAGAATGTGGTTGGAGCCTAAATGACAAGAGTACAGCAGATAAGAGGTAAGCAAATAGAATAATAATCAAGAAGGCAAGTGTATATTCATTTACATCATCCATCAGATAACAAAAGGGCAATGGCTGCACTAATATAGACTGAACTGAGGTTGATACTTACATCAGGGAAAGGAAGTGGCTGGCTGTCTGAAGAGTAAGGAGGAGGGAAGCTATCCGGAGTATCTGTTTCCAACTGTGAAGCTTGATCGTCTGGTGTGTGTGGCGGAGTGGGCTTCCTTGGTGAAGGACTGAGATTGCTTTCTGAACTGGGAGTGGCAGGTGTCAGGCTCCCACTGAATTTAAAAAAGAAGAAGTAGTTGTGGGTTTTGACCACTTCTAAAACCAGATGTGTAATTGATGTAACATGGTTAAAAAATCTTGCAGGATCTGAATTTTAACTGTGGGCCTATGACTCAAATCAAAGGCAGTCTGCAAGTCTGTCTTGGATAGATGACGGAAATTTTACTTCCCCATTACATGTGTTTAAATCACATCCCTTCTTGCCAGTGTTGGTTAATGTTGATTTTAGGTCCTGACCAGAGGAGGTCAGTAATACATTAAAAAGCAATGCAATACATGCGTTGTCAGCAAGAACAATATATTTCAGGAGAATTGCTGACTTTATTTAACATGGATTAGGCTTTATATCATCACCATGATCAAGCAGTGGCTACACAAGAAATACCTGAAATAATTAACACGTGTTTGGACTAAATTAATTTTTTCCCCAAAAGATAAAATCATTAAATAAAACTGCTTCATAACTTCATAATTTAAATACACTATATTGTAAATGACAAGCAAGTTGCAAAGTTTTCTCGTAACATAACACTGTAATGTGTTCACTTATTCAAACATTTATTTAATAGAAAAATACACAGAATGAATGTGTCTTCTTCAGCTAACTTTACTATATCTGGAAAGTTAGAATTTGATGCCAGATACACCCTCAAAAAATTTGGATACGAGACAAAGGAAGACAGAAAAGTAACACCATTCTGGAAGATGATTTGTCAGTATATTAATTGAAATCATACACGATCAGATGTGAAGCCAGGGAGAAAAAAAAAAAAAAAGAATACGGTCACTTCTGGGTCCTTATGGCATCTACAAAACCAAAACCAGTGATTGGAATCATGGAAAGTTCATCTATTTAATTATATATGGCCTATGGCAGTATTGCCTGGTTCTGGTCCTCCAGGTCCACTGCCCTCCATGGTTTAGGTGCATTTCCACATATTTCAAATGAATAGACCATTAAAAGACTTGTTCAGACCATGAATTATGGGCTGATTCATTTCAATAAGATGTACTGAGCAGGGAAACATTTAAAACATGTACAGTAGCCCTCTAGGACCGAACACTGGTCCATGATGATGGGGGTCAGAATAAGGTATAAAAGAAACCTCCACAGAAAAGCTTTGTTCATCTTTGCAGAAATGAATAATAAAGACTCACCACTTTGTGGTCAGAGATGCAGTCAGTCCCAAAACATTTTTTCCATTTAATAATTGCAATTAATGTAGGTCTTTTAATATCTTCAGCATGTAGTGCTGTGAAGAGATTCAGGGATTCTGGGGAAATTTCAGTACCTAAAAGAAGTTTGGAAAGCTTGGAAACCACAGCACTGCATGAGAAACTACCATGCAACTGTGATCAATAAAGCCAAATGGACTGGGAACTACCCGAGAAAACAATTTTCATTCAACAGTCTGTCACTGCATCCAGAAAAACCACCTGAAAGTGTATCAGGTTAGGAAGAAGCCACATATAGTTACTTCAGTTAATAGGTTTATTAATCACCAAAGGGAAATTAACTAAAGTACTTTGAAATTAAGTGAATATAAACTCTGCACACAAACATGCACAAATTATCTGAAGGATTTGAAAAATTAGATAATCCATGACAAAGATACTTACTCACTCAGTCTCAGTTTTTGCACTTCTGATGACAGTACACTGAAAAGACTTTCACACGGGTGGATTGCACTCATCACAAGTCATATACCTGTACTTTTCTTCAAACTCACCGATCACAGTAAATTGCAGCAATGTCGCAATACCATTTTTTCCCCCATATCAATTGTGAAACCTTAACTTTGGCTATCAACTAATTCAGTACTGCAGTACTGATTTGATATCACTTAAAA
>JAOWBL010000024.1:11351044-11368195 GCA_028564865.1 Zenarchopterus dispar | reverse complement strand
ACATACATATATATACATAAATACATATATATTTACACATACACACACACATTTATATATATATATATATATGTGTGTGTGTGTGTGTGTATATGTATATATATATATATATTTATACATATATACACATACATTTACATACATATACATATATATATATGTGTGTATATGAAGTATGTATGTATACAAACGTATGTGAACATATTAAGAGGATCGAAAGTTCTTAAAAATTTTTTAAGCCAAGAATGGATATTGTTCAAAATCCTTTCCACGTTTTCCTGATCCCCTTATTATATTAACTACTCTAGTTTATATGGATAGGAGTTTGTAGTGAATAAATATTTTTGTCACGACTGCCCTCATGTGGACAAAAGTAAATGGTGCACTAATTTATTTGTGTAACCCTGTATAGTTTGACCTTAATAGTGTCAAAAAATGATGTAAGTCATTTCTTAGATTGTGCATAAACCTTTTATTCATTATAACAGACTAGTTTTCCTTACTAGTCAATAAACCTGCTGCAAAATAAAGATAAAATAGCCCCCAACAAAAATATCCTTTTCTTTAGGTTCAACAAGCTTTTTTCAAATTTTCAGCAAACCTCCCACGTCACACAACTTAAAAACTGGAATAAAACTGAAGGAGTAAACTAAAAGTATGTAAATACTCCCAAACAGAAAGTGAAACAACAGATATGGGGGGAAAAAACAAAAGAAGAATATTAGTTTGTTGAACCTACAGAACTGATCCATTTGATACAATACTGCTTGTTTATTCCTCGCCATTAAGAAAATGTATTAACATGTGTTTAACACAAAACTGAACCTCTGATTACTGCCATATGCAAAATCTAGCCTTCTGATGAGGTAATCCAAGACAGTAACTGCAAAACACTTATCATAGTGATTTTTTTTTTTTTTTAAATCATGTTTTCAGATTAAGTTCCAATTTAATGCAGCTTGAGTGTTGAGTATTCAGGAAAGATTCAAAGGTGCTATGTACCTGCAGCTGGCTGACTGCTACTCCAGTATGAAGCATCTTTAACACATTTCCTTATTACTCATGGATGCCAAATGTTTTTCTCATGGTCAAAGGTAAAGTGTTTAAACTGTGCATCTAGAAATCATGAAAAGCATAAAGCACACATATCATTAGAGCCAGGAGCGCATATTCACTTGCTTAGCATCTGAGCAAGAGGATACCTAAAAGGCATGACGGGACGGGATAGTTACTAAAACCTATTTCCATAGCTTAGCTTCAAGAAATTTATGCATGGAAGTTAAAAAAAAAAAAGAAGAAGAAAAAAATCGCAGTGGGAAGCTCTGAAGAAACAATGAATAACTGAACTTCAGTGTCTACTTTGTGTGAACCATTGATGTGCTGAAAAGGAGTTTCTGCTTTTTCTTTTTCTTTTTTCCTCCTTTTTCATCTGAAAGAGAACAAACCAACAGTGAGTGCAAGAGCAAACCTTCATTAAGAAAACATATTTTCTTTAGTACTAACAGACCTGGTACAACCACTGGTTGTGGTGGTGAAGCTGGACTGTTGTCCAGCTCCAGAAGTGCCTTCTCAAAAGCTTGACTGAAGGAATTCTGAAAGCTGGGCACTGGGACACGGTCTGACCCATCGCTCTCACCCTCACTGTCTGCTGCTGGGGGGGTGAGTAGTTTATCTGAAAGGGTGATGTGTAATCCTGAGTGCAGAAAGCCTTTAGGATGTTAACACTGACAGTTGCAGAAACTGGTTTTGCAGGAAACGCATAATAATACACAAAGTTTGAGGAATTCAACCTTCAATCTCTGTGGGTAAAATTTGCAGACAAGTACGTAAGCAACAGAGGTGAATATAAAACAACAAATACACGTGTATCCATTTATAAACAGCTGCTTATCGGTCTGTTTAACAAAGCAGTTAGAGTTTTTTTAATGCAGACTTTACATGATGAAATAAAGATTCTTTTTAAACCAACTTTTGGATGTAAATTGTGACGTAAAGTTGAGACTAAAAAGGGACAAGAAATTAGTCAACAAAATATTTCAGAAATGACACAAATAATCAATCCTACTGAAGATGAAGTGACATTGGTGAAATACATTTATGCATTTTACAACCTAAGTAATGGCCCAATGTGATTATTTTGAAAGAGTACAACTTTTAACACACTTCCTCGCTCCCCAAAAAAGTAATCACCTCAATTTAAGACACAAAGGTGGCTGAAATTAAAAGTGGGCGAAGAACTGTCCTGTATATTAAGAAAACCTGGAAGTATACTGGGAAACCATTGTCCTCCCTGAAAAAATGTGGTCAGACAATAACTTGCAACCTGAATATCCTAAATGTGCAGGTTTTTCCATCAATTGTGTTTTTTTCTTCCCTGATGACACAAATGTATTCCTAGATGACAATGCTAGGATTTATTGGCTTCAAGTTGTAGAAGAGAGTTCCAGGGAGCTTCAGCACATAATTTTAGCCCATGGATTAGTCACCAGTCCAGTTCTAACCTCATGACAAGCTTTTGGACATGCTTTAGGAAAAAAAAAAAAAAAAACTTCCTACAACAGTCCAAGTTTTGAGTTTTCCTTTATGAAGAAACAATGTGACCTGATACTGACCTTTTAATAATTAGGAAGTTAATAAAAACCTAGTCTGACTACAGTATCTTAACACAATGACCATCTATCGTAAAGTATACTTCAGTTTATTCTAATTAGTTTATATCAAATAAATTCTGTCACAGGACAAGAGCCAGCTCAATTTTACCAAGAAGAACAGCCAAAATTAAGCATATAGTGTACATTTTAACATCACATTTTCAAATGGGGGCAGCACGGTGGCTTAGTGGTCAGCACTGTTGCCTCACAGCAATAACATTCCTAGTTCGACTCCCAGCAGGAGTCTATGTGGAGTTTGTATGTTCTCCCTGTGCTTGCGTGGGTTTTCTCCAGGTACTTCAGCTTCCTCCCACAGTCCAAAAACATGTATATAAGGTTGACTGAGGATATTAAATTGCCCATAAGTGTGAGTGTGTGTGGTTGTTCATCTGTATATGTGGCCCTGAGATGGACTGGCAACCTGTCCTGGGTGTACCCCTGCCTCTAGCCTGAAATGGGCTGGGAATGGCTCCAGCAGACCCCCGTGACCCAATAATTGAGCGGGTATAGAAAATGGATGGATGGATGGATGGATTTTCAAATGGTCATGCTAGAATAAAGTGTGAATTCAAACAAGTCACAAGTCAACTTCATATCTTCCATACCTTTCTTTGGGTTGACCCTGGGCCCAGACTCAACTCTGGCTTTCCCATCTTTAAGCATCTACAGAGGACACAGTTGCATTTACTCCAGGTCAGGATAGATGAAGAATTTCCCTTCATGATAAAGACCATATCAATATTTTTACTGTACAAACCTGTGCAAAAGACATGCAGTGGGAATCATCTTCCATGCTTCCCACAGTGAGTGAGGGCACATTCAAACTTGGGAATATCATCCCATCTAAAACAACAAAGATAAAAAGCAGGAAAAATGAATATTTCATAGCATGAACTATCTGAGCGGTTTTGACAAATGCGCTGTAGTCCAGAAATCTTGTAGAGATGTTCTGGAAGGTTGGCATGCAAGAGCGCAAACATTTTCTAAGAGCATCTTTTTGAAAATTTTCCACATAGCCTCCAAGTAAAATCTTCTGATAAGCAGTAATATAAACAATTTGCAAATGTAACAGCCAATCCTCTGAAGCATTTACCTCCAGGGTGAAAGTGAATAGATATACATACCATTAACATCTGTAGTTGTACATATCTTTAGACCCACACAGTATTAATAAAAACAAAAACTGTCATCAAGGAGCAAAACTAAAAGACTTGATAAGAAATGTAAGATAAGAGATGATCTTACCAGAGGCAGGACTGCTACTGAGGGGGGATGGAGGGGCAAAAGTGAATTCAGGTTGAGCTGGTGGACTACTGTTGTAAGGCGGTGAACCAAATGCTGGGAAATGGTGAAGGTTCTCTAGTCCAATATGCACCTCAGGATCTGAAAGGATATAAGAATGCCATGAGATTGCTCCAAAATTATGGGCCAAAACCAAAAATAACACGAAGTAACAATAATTCTGAAGTAATCTGAATCCACAAATTGTACTTACATTTACCCTGTTTCTTGTTCTCTTCCATTTCAATTCGTTTCTCTCTGCGTTTCTCATCCCTTGCCTTTTTCTGCCTCAGGCGCTTTCTTTTCTCCAAGTCATCTAAAAAGGTTTACAAGACAATGGTTTCAGAAAACTCAATTTAAATACTCATTATGAAAACTCAATTTAAGCAGTTCAAACCTGCAAATGTGTCCAGAGTTTCTTTGGACAGGATAGGCGGCTGCAGGGCCAACTCACAGATGCTAAACTCACAGGTCAGAGGCAGATGAGCCAGATAGCGATGCCGACGTCGGATCTCCTGTGATGAGGCCCAATAACAGACCAAACAGTTAAACTAATAAATGATTTCCAAAGAGTGAAAGATTTAAGAAAATTGGCTGAGAACAAGTTGTTGCAGTTCATAAGAATTTCTGGAGGAAAAAAATTGTGCTTAATTTAACAAAATCCCCACAATTTGATAAAATATATATATATAGTCTGTCATGTGCTTTTCCTTTTTTGCTGACCTCAGTGACTGTGTGTCCAACTATCTCCACCACTGTGGCAGTGATGGAGTCAGGACAGGCCTCCAAGCTGCCATATTCACGCAACAGGCAGCGCACATTAACAGGATGCAGGAACATCTGCTGGCAGTCATCAGCTGGACAGAAAGAACCATGGAAGCGGGAGGAAAAAAAAGATGAGGGGAAAAAAAAACAAACATATAATGCAGAAAATTCAATTTCATTGGTCAGAATCAGAGACACTTTGCAGCACTTCTGAATAACAGGGATGCTTTGATCTTTTGAGTTAGGGTGGGCCATGTTCTAGGCCTCCATTGTTGCTCCCATGACAGTCTCAGATAAGTGGTAGAAAACAGAATGATTTAATCTTTGTTTACACTATATTAGAACATAAGTACATTTATAAATGAAGAAGAAAATGTTTAAATTGTTCACACTCTGTGGCAAAGACAGAAGTTGTATAAAAAATAAACATAATACCAACAATATGAATAATAAAAGAAAAAGAAAGAAAATTAATTACTCACCTTGATAGAAATAATAGTAAGGTCCATGCACCACACTGGCTGATGGGCGGCCACATTCAGCCTGGGTGGCCGGGGTCTCCACATCAAGCTGGAGCTCTGCAGCTGCATCCATCATAGCCTCTGGAGGCTCTTCCTGCACATTCTCCAGAATAGCTTTGAGAAAGCCTGGCATCTCTGCAGCTGAGTCCTTTGTTAGTTCCACCACCTCATCATCAAATGCTGAGGAGTACTGCAGCACAGACTTGGAAAGGAAGGTACAAGCAAGCTATGCATTAAGAGGTTGCAATGGGAAAGAACCTACATGCAAATGACTCTGATCCATCACAAAATATATATATATATATAATTACCTTGGCAATGCTGATGTTAGTCACCACTTCCTCCCCAGGAGAAGAAGGTTCTTTCAGAGTCAGAGTGGACAAATCGGGGCCTTCATCATTTGCCTTCTGCTGCTTTAGCACCTTTTCCTCTTGCTCCTACAACACAAATATATTCATGCCTATATGCTTATATTTTCACAACTGACAATATTCCTTTTTAACAACACATAAAATATTACACAATGTCTTTTAACAAATTGGAGGTATTTTAAGGTCTCAGTACACTTAAGCTCATAGTACGGCCTTTTTGTTCATATCCTGATGGAAAAAGTCTCAAAACAGGTGGAAAGTGTGCTATTTTCACATGGCTATACCTGCTGCCCTTTGATTGATCCAAATTAACAAAAAACTGTTGATACCTATAGGTGAGCAGTTCTACCTGCAAAAGACAAAGTGCACTCTGGATGAAGCAGCGCTGGGCATCCTCTTCTTGGCTTAGCTGAGACTGCAGGACTGCCTTCTCCTCTGTTACCAGGCCCAGGGCCTGTGCTGGGGAGGTCAGCAGCAGCTTGGAATATGGGCTCAAACAGGCATCTACAAAACATTCACAACCATCTTTGTTCAATGATGACGAATAAACAAAATACAGTAACTTTTCAACGTAATTGTTCAATCTTTATTTATATCCTCAGGTCTTTTTTTCTTCTTTTTAAATAGGCCTCATATTGCTGAGCGTTCCTGCCAGCAAGCAGTCAAATCTTGCCATCTGCATGTGAAAAATAGCTTGTGTTTTATTCAACATCCATCTTACCTCCAAAGCGAACAGGCTCTTCAACTTTCACCCACTCAGAACTTGGCATGGCCACCAGAGATCCCTTTTCTCTCCGCATCAGGCGCATGGTGATTTTGTCACCAACAACATACTGCCTCGTCTCCATAGCAACCACACTGCAATAGCAATTGTCAAAAACATACCCTGACAACCCCAAACTGAACTGAATTTCACAGTGATGTTTAGCTCTAATGAAGAGTTATCAACTCCTCCTCATCTCCAGTCTTTCAATTTTAAAGTAAACCAAAAAGCATAGTCTCCTTCATATTTACCTCTTCAGGTCACCAGTGTGCACAGCCTCATAGCAGATGGGGCACTTGGACCAGCTCTTGTCACTAAGAGACAGATAATGCAACATGCACGGCCAGCAAAAGATGTGTCCACACCGGGTAATCCGGGCTGCCACAGGAGGGTAGAGGCAGATGGGGCAAGATGGCACCTCATGGCTATAGATGCGCTGCGTGAGTATACAGACATTGCTTATCATTATGTTCTTTCCTTTTTAATTCAAGGTTTTAAATTTAATTCTTGACTCAAGTTCATCTGAAGAAAAAAGAAATCTCATTTGGAGCATTACAGGTACTCACCACCTGCTGCACACAGTCCCAGTTAACCAGCGTGTCTGGATCAGTGAAATGAGCCTTGTAATTCTGATCATCAGACACCACAAACTGGCAACTGAAACACAAAAAGGACGAGTTTATTTTTACTTATTGAGCCTCTACAGTTTAAATTATTGACAGCCTTTCAAGCCTTGCTCACTTGGCCTGCAGAAAAAGCTCCTTGTTGAAGGGCTTGTTCTTGTGGCCCCATTTGTTTCGGCGGCCCCAACAGGAATGGCCCCCATCTCCGATGCCACTATTACCTCCACGGGGTTCAAATGTGAAGTTCAGCAGGTGGTTCAAACTTATTTTCTTCGGTCCAGCAAGCTGAGCCGGGCTAAATTCAGCCCGGCGCGTTTCTGCTACCTGAAGAGGCAGAGATTCATCCCAATTTATAACATTTAAGTGGCGTGATACTAATACTGCTGCTGTATCACTACTAAATAAAATAAAATCAGGCAAAAAATAATTTTACCCATTAAACAGTACCAACCTCCTCACGTCGTCCTCCACCTGTAGTTCCATATTGTCGCCCTCCGCCTCTCTGGGGGGGTCTCTTGTCAAAATTCTTGCTTTTCTGTGAATTGGTGCGGCGAGGACCAGGAAAAGTGTCAGCTTTGGGAAAGGAGGGCTCACGTTTACGGCTGTAGCGCTTTGAGCCTCCATTATTTTTACCATCTGAAATATAAATAAGAAATAATGTTAAAGAATACATAATTATCATTTCTTGACTCCTTTTTTTTTTTTCTTTTGACAAAATCATTTTTAAGATGCTTGATCTGTAGTAAAAAGAAAATATCTAGGGAATGTGTTTTTTTGTACTGATCCAAACATAAAATGTAATTCTAATGTAATTTGTTTTATGTATAAGATGCAGACGTTTTGGATGTTTTCAGTTAATATACTTATGTATAACCTGAACTTTACAGGTTCCAAATTGGCAAAAATTTTATTAAGAAGCTATTTCCATATAGTCTTTCCTGGGGGTGACCATTTATTTCATAGATTTTTTTTTAAAACTCCAACTGCCCATTAAAATTAGGGGAAAAAAAAAAAATTCCATGGCCACCCATTGTGTTGATGCAGCCACTCGGTGTCTATCATCATGTCACCCTTCATACTGCCAAAGCATACAGATTGCCCCCTCGCTCACTCATACAGGTTGAAGGTGTCAACAGTGTTATTGTCCACTGAGTAATTAGGGTGACTGATGTCAAGCGTTGCTAAACTGAGTTGTGGGTTGGTTGCATCATGCTGATTGTCTTGCTTCCATCTGAAGTGGAGAAAAGTTAAAGTCGAGCTTCAGTCAATCAACATAGCCTGTGCACAGTAAGATCTTTTGAGCGTGGAGCACCATCACCCCACAACAGGTGGATTGTGTTATGAAAGCATGTATGACAGCACAGCTGCAATAGCAGTTGTTGCTGTATTTGCAACACACAGCACAAATCTCTACTCTAATGATGCAAATCAACAGCATCTAACTTTTTTTTTAACCCCTTTTACCTCATCTATATATTTCCTACCAAAAATTAATAAATACCACACAGAGGATCTAGTTATCTACTGTGTGGCTTTTTTTTTTTTTAAAAGGCAAAACTGTTTATCGGCTGATCGATATCCCTACTCTCACTATGGTTACAGACCATGAATAGCAACCAAAAAAATACGTGCCCTAATACAATCCACTCAAATGACTTTACTCCATAAGGTTGGTAGAGTCTCCCTTTGAGATTGGCTGCACTTCTCATCCTTTCTAAAGGGACTTGTAGTGGAGCTCCTGCTTCTCAACATCAAGGGAAACCAGCTGAGATGGTTCATGCATCTGGTTAAGATGGCTCTTGGACACCTCCCTGGAGAGGTGTTTTGGTAATGTCTAACTGGGAAGAGGCCCTGAGGCAGACCCAGGACACGCAGGAAAGATCATGTTGCTTGACTTGCTTAAGAACACTTTGGTGTCCTGCCAGAAGAGCAGGAGAAGCTGGCTGGGGTGAGAGAGGCCTGAGCCTCACCACTGAAGCTACTGCTGCTAAAGTCTGAACCTGGATAAGTATAAGTTAACGAACGAATGACTATTATTAACCTCTTCTTTCCTGAGTTGGCAATGTAACCCACAGCCTTTAGGCTAACAGTTGTCTGTATATCAGCAAAACAAAAACAAAAGACATTTACTACAAAATTCAATGTGTAACAGGGAACTCCATTCACTTTTTAAGATAATGTTTTAAGTTATGAAGACAAAAGAAGTCTTTTTTTTTTAAAGGTTATTTTAAAACGCATACATTAAAGGATTTCAGAGTTGAATTTATTTTTGTTACAGATGTTTCAAATGCAAATTATCAATCTCCACAACTTATAATCAGCTCCAACATCAGCCTCCAAATATTCATATCACTTTATCCCTAATTTTAAGGAAGCACGCTTAGACTTTACAATAAAAAATAAAAGAATAGCGACGTCAAAGAATTTATAAAAACGCCCTGGAAAGAAAAAAAATCCACTAAAGCCCTTTGTTAACTGTCATATAAACGGTTTTGTAAATCATACGGACTGCAGATAAACGTATTTTAGGTTTTTCCAACAGTTACTTAAACTTCACTTGCATTGCTCAAACAAATCAGCTTGTGTTAGTGTTCATATACGCAACAACTGTGGCGAATTAGTACAAATTAAGATTGTATACAATCAGCAGCTGCTGGGTCGGATGTTTGGAAAGTGACGTCAGTCATAGCAGATAAACAGCTTATGGTTTGCTACTAGGCCGCAACACGCCACAGGAGACGAATAATTAGCAGCGAGTGGGTTTGAACATTAATGCGGTTTTACTGAGGGTCTTTCACCTGTTTTGGGTTTAGATTCGCCCGGTGCGGGCCCTGTGGAGTTGGAACGGGGCGGAACCTTGGTGCTGGTGCTGTTGTTGGGGGTTTTCTCCATGTTTGTCTCCTTGCGGTGTTGACTGGTGATGAGGCCGAACTCCCGACAGAGAGCCGTTGAGCTCTCTACCATCAAACACAAAAGAAAAAAGTGGGTTGCAATGAGTGCGGGTCAGGCGACGAAGGCCCTGCTTCATTTCTATCAAACGCGGAGACTCCATCACGGCGACATCTTGACACTAAAACAAATCAGAAAGAAAAAATAAGAGACACGATTTTGGCGTCTCAAGTTATGTAGGCTTTGAGAAGAGAGGAGAAAAAACTGGCCACGCGGGGCCAAGACCCCTAAATTTAAGGCCTGTACTTGTTAAAGAAAACAATACAGCCTTAAGAAGGCGTTAAATGTTTTCCAAAAACTGGAAAACGCACCAAATTTAATATTTTAACCTCTAAAAAAATACGTCCGCAAAAACGAGAGTGCTCTAATGGCGACGGGTCGCCAGACAAGAATCTGAGAGTCCCGGATGTTGCCTCTACCGTTTGCAGCCAATTTGGAACGAACGTAGCGGCAATGCATTATGGGAGACGTCGTTTTCATAACTTTGCCCTGTTTGTATTCGATTCCCAAAAACAAAGTTTTTCAAGCTGTACAAAATATAAATAAAAACAGAATGCAATGGTTTGCAAATCGTACCATGCTATTTCCATTAGCACATAAACAGCATAGCAAATGTTAAACTGACACACTTTCCTATTTCGTGGAAGATAGTGCATTTTGAATTTGATGGCAGCAACATTTCTCAAAAAAGTCGAAAGAGCAACTATAGGCAACAAAGGCCGGAAAAGTAATTTGCACAAATATAAAATAACTATAGGAGCATCCATCCATCCATTTTCTAGACCCATTGTTCCATTTCTGGCTCACGGGGGTCTGCTGGACCCTATCCCAGCCCATCACAGGCAAGAGGCAGGGGTACACCCTGGACAGGTCGCCAGTCCATCGAAGGGCCACATACATAGACAAACAGCCATTCACACATGCACTCACACCTATGGGCAATTTTTAGAGTTAACTATAGGAGCATTTGACAATTAATTGCGCAAATTAGGAACAGATTAGTGATATGACCAGGTGTGAAAGGAACATTTCAGAGAGCAGATACTCTCAGATGTACAGAGGGGCAGAGGTTCACCATAGGTTAGTGCCACAGTGAGGTGGACAAACTGCCTCATTGGGCTTCTCCTGTGAGAATAGGTCAGTGTTATTCTTATTGAGATTGTTAGTGGAGTCATAGCCAAATAAGCAATGGCCTCTTTCAGGACCTTCCACCCACAATAAGAGCTAGTGAACTAAACGTTTATATACCAACATAATTGTAAGGCATACTTTGTAATAGTGCCACCTGGGAATTTGGAATGGATTTAGCTCTCTTTGATTGTAATGGCCTTGGATACATGGTAATGCTTTTTGTTTTAAAATTTGTATAAATTGAAAAAGTTAAAAGATACAACTAATACATCATATGTAAGTATGTTTGTATATATGTGTGTGTATGTGTGTGTGTCTGTAGATATAAATAAAAGAGATTGTCTGCTTGCCCATAAAAACAATTCATGCTAACAAAATTAATTCTCATAGAGCTGTTCAAATAATTTTTTAATGCTTTTCGCCAGAAACACCATCATGATTGAAATTCAAAAAACTTTATCAAACCAAGAAGGAAAATTAATTGTTGTAGTACTCATGATTTAAGTGTCTTCAGAGTCATTGTAGAGATTAACTTCTGTGGGTAGGAAGGATCTCCTGTGCTGAAATAGATCTTAAATAGTCTCTTACTGAAAACACTCCATTGATCAGAATGTTGTGAAGAAGATGCTCAGGGTTATCCATGATCCCCAGAACAGAGCCAACTTTATCAACTTCTTCAGTTTCCTTAAGTCACTGGCTCTGAGGTAGATGACTGCAGATGTGATTGTACTCTCTACGACACTTATGAAACATACACAACATTTTGCTGTAAACACAGCAACTGCAGAGTAATCTGAGTATTTCTGCAGTTGGCAGGACTCTGACTTGTACTAGATGTCTGAGCTGTACAGTATGAAGAAGAACGGTGAGAGTACAGTGCTCTGTGGTGCTCCTGACCACCTGGTTAGACACAAAACCATTAAGTCATACAAACTGTAGCCTGCTAGTGGTCAGTAATCCAGATGATTGTGAATGGTGTGAAATACACTGGAGAAATCAAAGAACGTGATCCTTACAGTGCCACCTGTTTTCTCCAGAAGACTTTGGGTTTGTTGAAGCAAGTCTATGATGGCATTTTCAACTCAACCCCATAACAATAAGCAAACAGCAGTGGGTCCTGAAACATGCTTGCTTATTCAGGTGGGCCAGTAAAAGTCTCTCCACGACTTTCTGTAGTCACTAGAAGATGGATTAGATCTTTGTGGTACTGAAACAAGGCAGGGTGTTATCTACAGCACTGAAACCTTCTTCTGAATCAGGTTGAAGTTGAAGAGGTTTGATATCACTTTCATTACTTCGTGCTAAAATAAAAAAGGAGGAAGAAATCACTCAGTCATGGCCAACTGGAGTCCGTGTCTGAAGTATGCAAGTCATTCAGAACCCAAGGCATAATTATGTAACAAGAAAATAGTTTCTTCTTTTTCTGAGTTATATTATTTGGGATAGTTGAGAACTAAAGTTGAAATCATAATTACATTTTTAATTGTATGGCCCTAATCTAAAATTATCCACTTACAGTATTTCATATGTAATATCTGTGTTAGTCAAAGAACAAGAAATACATGACAGATGTATTTATTTGAAAGGAAATAATAAAATACATTGTACTGTTTTCAACAGCAATCATAGCTATTTAAAAGAGAGATGTGGTAGTTTACCAGTTGTACTTGAATGCACCATGAAAAGTTTGATAATTCACAAGGTCACAATTTACAATATTTGCACCATGAAAAGTTATTTTCAGTTGGTCTTAAAACACTTCCAGCTTTACAGATTATGGCATTCATAATTGGTAACTGTTTTTAAAACATTTTAGCTGCATTAAAATGTTTAAAAAAAAACTAAGAAAGTTGGTTAACATGAGTAGTTCGTAGCTATGTTCAGACTGCAGCTGCTCTGCAGTGCTGAGGGAGGACAAGTGAGTGGAAGCCCTTGAGAGGGACACAGCCAATCAATCAGTATATGTGCAAGTACAAGTCTAGGTGGGTTTTTGAAAAGGTAAGCAAACAAAGTTACCAAGATGTCAACAAAGAAGCAAAATTTTAGGCCAGCCTACAACTCACATGTTGTTAGAAAGCACTGGTGTGGCTGCAATGACTGTGAGGAGATGTACACACACTGGCATAGTTTATAGTATAAACAGATTGTCTCATACAGTATCAGACTCCACTGATTTAAACAAAGACGCCTGATTTAATGTCTTGTTTAAAAAACTGTTGGTGTAAAAAGAAAATCAAATTCATTGTCCAGCCCTTGTTGAATACATCTATAATCTCTCAGTCAGATCCACTGGATGTTTGTTTACTCAATTAGTTTTCCAAAAAAGTATGAGCAACAAAACACTGAACTCAAACCTTCAAGACAGTTGTCTACTGATAATATACTATAAGTACCAAGAATGCAGCTATGTTTATTTTAAGCACACATTGTACAAAGCATTCATATCTCTGAGTCTTTTTAGTCCCAAATGCAATGAACATTTGCAATAAATCATACTTAACACTTCATATTGCTCTTCAAAACAGTAACATATCCAAAATCAACTCAACCATACACCTTAGCAGAACTTGAACGTGCTGTGAGATCGATCTTCCTCATCTTTCTCATTATCTGAATCCTCCTCAAAATTGTTCTTGGTCTGACCTCATAAAGAACAGTTCAGGATCTCTTGGCGAACCTGCCGTTTTTCATCTGCAAGTCAAAGTATGTGAAGAAACAATTAAATATCATACTAAAACTCATCAGCTATCCACTTATAATTAGAAAATTATAAGTAAATCTTAAATAAAATGGTTAAAATTTTCTCAACAATTTTAACATATCAGCATTTATTTACCATAAATTCCTCACCTTCATTTTTACATTTAGGGAGTAGTCGATGCAGCTGCTGGGTGTTATATCGGATTAAAAACTTCTGACATGTTCTGATTGTTCCTTGGGAGAAGAATATATTGTAGATTAGATTTGCGTTTACTTATTAGTCATAAATTGCATGTGTGACTTATTTCCAACTGTATGTTGAAGCTTTTCTTACCTCCCACATGCAAACAATTTAGAAAACATGAAATTTTTTTCCCACGACTCTCAATGCTGGTAACGAAAGGCAAAGCAGACCAGAGGAGTTTGTAACAGCTTTTGGGGAAACGTAGCAGCACAATTCCAGTATGAGAATTCAAATATTTCACTAGAAAGAAAAAATAAAAACAGAAAGAGGTTACTCAATGCCCATAAGTATCTTTAAACTAGCATTGTCATCTACAAATGAAAGAGCTGACTTTATTGTCAAAAAATCTATTGAGAAAATGAAAGTACCACAAAGAAAATATTGCCATTTTTAGCTCAGAGGGTCTCACTACAGGGATGGAGGTTAAGTTGCTTTTACGACACTGTCCAAGATTTACTCCTATTTGGACACTCTTGTTTTCTCTTTCATCACTACTTTCTCAAGCCTCTTAGCTGTTTCTGCCATGATGTCTACTTTAGTTCTGTGAACTAGTTTCATCATTGTTGATGTGTGACAGTGTTGTAAAATTGTATGCAGTTGTCCCTAGAGACAACTGGGACAAGGGTCCAGTTACTTTGGATGGATTTACTGCATGAGACGAGAGTAACAGAAGGATTCCTACAAGCTACCCTGAAAGTACTCAGCTTAAACCTCATAAACCACTCTCTTGAAACTTCCATGGCACACTCTGTTGTGCCCCATTTTAGAAGATGTATCCTTCTTGAAGGCTGCATTTGAAGTATGACTGCATCACAGTTGTGCAACAAAGCCTGTCCTATTTGGAAGACCCCTCCCATTGCGGTCTATGAATGAGGTCTACAAACGTGTCCTCCTTTTTGCAGACTGAAAAACTTTCATTATTTGAATCATGGACACTGCAGATATACCGTGGTCCTCTCCCCTAATCAAATGCAAGAATCAGCAGTAAAGTGTCTCCATTTCTTCTAATAAGTTGTTAGATACACTAGTGAAATTAAAGTTTCTGGCTCTATCTTACAAAACAGATGGAAAAAAATGTCATGATCAGTGTCGCTAGGCGACAGGACAGGCTGTGGTGATGTAAACAGGAAGTTCTCTGAAATGGTGGTTTTTGAAACAACATATAGCACTAATAGAGCATATTGATTTTGTATGCAGAATTTAGGTTGTAGAGAATGCAGAAAACCAGAGAACCACAACTATTACATGAGGGGGTGGCACAGAGGCATTTGTAGGCCTGGGCATTTCCCATCTCCCCTCAAAATTTGAAGAGAAGAAGATTTGAGTCTGTCAATCATCATCATGGCTACTAGAAAATCAAGGAGAGAAATATAGCAAAAAGAATTATAATAGAATAGTCCCTTTATGGTCATTCACAACATACATCAAAAGTGCACCCGGTTTTGATGAGTCCCACCACTGTTGTGTCATCTGCACACTTTATGATGTGATTAGAGGGAGAATCAGCAGTCATGTGTTAGCAGCATGAACAGAGGTGGGGTCAGGACACAGACCTGATGGGAATCAACAGAGAGGGAGATCAGGATGGAGGTGCTGTTTCCCACTCTCACAAACTGTGGTTTATCAGTCAGGAAGCCTAGCAGCCAGTTGCACATGGGATTGCCGATTCCTATACGGGCTCAGTTTGCTCACCAGCTGTTGGCCAATGATTGTATTAAATGCTGAGCAGTAGTCAGCTAACAGCACTCTTGTATAGGTGTTCTTTATCACCGAGAAAAAACAAGAGTTGGTGGATTTCGTTGCACTTCAGAGTGGAGGTGTGAAGATCTGAAAGATTATGAAAATATGAAGTGAAACAGCCAAAATATGTGCAACTTCTGGAAAATTTCAAGTGTATAACATCATTGCACAAATGTGTCGCTCAGTGCATTTAGATGTCCATTATGCTGTGACATGATGACACTGTATTCTGCATTGCATGGGCAGTACACAATATGTGGTTCTGAAAGCAGCTCATCTCATTCAACCAAAACTGTGTTTAGTCTTTCTGAATTTTAAAGATGCCTTTGTAGAGACCACATTTACAAGGTTGCAGCTCATAAACTGTGAGATACAGCTATTGAAAAAATCTTCATTTGCAAAATGAAAAGGAAATGCATATCATATTTTGGAGAAGGCTTTCGACCGTGTTCCCCTGGGACTTCTGTAGGTGGTTCTCCGGGAGTATGGGGTTCTGAAGGCACCCAGTGTCAGAGTTTGGTCCGCATTGTCAGTTGTAAGTCGCATTCGTTTCCCGTGAGGGTTGGACTCCGTCAGGGCTGCCCCTCGTCACCGATTCTGTTCATTACTTTTATGGACAGAACTTCTAGGTGCAGCAGAGGGGTGGAGGGTGTCTGGTGACCTCAGAATCGGGTCTCTGCTTTTTGCAGACGATGTGGTTCTGTTGGCTTCATCGGGCCAGGACCTTCAGCACTCACTGGAGCGGTTTGCAGTCGAATGTGAAGCAGCTGGATGAGAATCAGCACCTCTAAATCCGAGACCATGGTCCTCAGTCGGAAAAGGGTGGAGTGCCGTCTTCGGGTCAAGGATCAGGTGCTGCCCCAAGTGGAGGAGTTCAAGTATCTCGGGGTCTTGTTCACAAGTGAGGGAAGGATGGAGCCGGAGCTTGATAGGCGGATTGGTGCAGCGTCCGCAGTGATACGGACCCTGTATCGGTCCATCGTGGTGAAGAAGGAGCTGAGCAGAAAGGCAAAGCTCTTGATTTACCAGTCAGTCTACGTACCTACCTTCACCTATGGTCACGAGCTGTGGGTCATGACTGAAAGAACAAGATCACTGTTGCAAGCAGCGGAAATGAGTTTTCTCCGCAGAGTGTCAAGGCTCTCCCTTAGAGATAGAGTGAGAAGCTCGGTCATCCAGGAGGAGCTCAGAGTAGAGCTGCTCCTCCGCATTGAGAGGAGCCAGATGAGGTGGTTCGGCCATCTGATGAGGATGCCTCCTTAATGCCTCCCTGGTGAGGTTTTCCAGGCAATTTCCCACTGGGAGGAGACCCCGGGGAAGACCCAGGACACGTTGGAGAGACTCTGTCTCTTGGCTGGTCTAAGAACACCTCGGGATCCCCCCAGATGAGGTGGACAAAGTGGCTGAGGAGA